>JACXGK010002601.1:34775-52957 GCA_016801125.1 Novumbra hubbsi | reverse complement strand
AGTAGTACTTCAGGATCCAGATGCTGAGCAGCGTACTCCTTAATACTCATAGTAGTACTTCAGGATCCAGATGCTGAGCAGCGTACTCCTTAATACTCATAGTAGTACTTCAGGATCCAGATGCTGAGCAGCGTACTCCTTAATACTCATAGTAGTACTTCAGGATCCAGATGCTGAGCAGCGTACTCCTTAATACTCAGGAATTTTCGGAATGGGGGATCAAGCTTGTCACTGCACTTTCACCAGCCATTGTACTTTACGTACCGTAATTCAGTGTACATTAAGCCAATTTCACCAGCGTTTCCTGCTTAACAAGCTGTATTGGAATGAAAAGGCTAATGTGTCACGGACACCAGACAACTGGAGAGGAAAACCTGGCTTGATGAATCCCAGCTCTTGTTGCAGTACGTCAATAACCGCAAGGATCAGGGCAGCCTGAGTTGATGTATCCATTCTGCCTGGTTTCAGGGGAAATGCTGATGGCCGTTGTGCGATGATGTGAGCAGTGGTTTCATAACTATTGAGCAACATTCAACGACCACGGCTATCTGAATAATCTTATCGGCCCTGGTCACAATGCACATTCTGAGAGGGAGAAATAACCGTTCAGTGGGCGGGCTGGCTTAGTCTGGCGTGGCCTCCGAAATGCACACATCACTCTCAACGCTGGTGACGCCTTCTTCCCTCCAGCAAATCAGTCGCCAATAGCTTCAGGCACCAGATCAAAAGGAAATTCAGGTCATTTTCATTCACAGACTCAGATGCAAACATTGAAATGACCTAATGTGTTCATATTGTTGAAAGCTTATCATCTAGCACCATAAAAAATATGTGTTGGAGAAGATCATCTGTTGTGGTCTCTGTGCAACGACCAAACCTATTCCCCATTTAAAATGAAGAGGTATAAGTTTTGACCTTAACTTTAACTTTTGGGAACAAAAGGCTTTTCCAAACTCTGTCTTTGGGGACCATCTATGCATTTCACACTAGTTGTAGCCCTGAACTGATCCACCTGTATGAATTGCTAAAGGGTTTGGTTATAAATGACTTAGGCCTGCCAGTTCAGTTTCTTTTTATGTGGTTGGGTTGAATGGTTTGACACATACGTTCAAAGATGAAAGCTTCTCACAATTTTCATCTGTTCTGAATTTGTTTTGTTGCACTATTCTGTACCAAATAAACCAGACATGGTCACTATAAGATCCCTACCTTTAGGCCTGGGCCGTGGTCTCAGGACGCATCTGCCAACGCAGAAACCATTTCTAGAAGCAGATGCAAAAAGTCCCTCAGATACTGAATGCCCTCATTAGTCAGGTTACAGTAAAAGTGGCATGAAGCAAACTGCTCCTTCACATACCTAGTTAGCTTCAGAGACTGCAGTAGCAGAGGCCAGCAGTCTGTTTTGAGGTAGTTTGTTAACCACCAGAAAAGAATAATGTTGAACACATTCAAAATTGGGTATCATATATATCATATATTAAGCAGAAGTTGGATTTGTATCCGGAAGAACAGATATTCACAATCCTATAATTACAATTGTCACGGAAATAGAAAATGGTGTGGTTTTCTGGAAATTCAAGACACTTAAAATATCTAGCGTAAAGAAATGTGAAGTCAAATAGCCGGAAACAAACACGTACGTGTAGCTGGGTAAAGCCGGGTAACAATTGGACCACCATTAAAAGGTATAAGATAGGAGTAAGGATGAGGTTCTGTCAGTGCTTCTTGATCAAGACAACTGGGCCAACTTAGTTGTAGTGCTACTACTACTGTAGCGCTAGGGAGCCCAACTAGCTGCATAGTAAAGTTTGATGAAGTTAATTCAACATTAGTGGCTTCAGCAGGTGTGTGTATGGCATTTGGGTTAAGTATCATGCTTTTCTACATTTCATGTTTTCCAGGTCTAGAACAGGAAGAAAGGGTTCTCGGGGCTCTAGAGACGTCACATATCAGCACAATAATAAAGAATTATCAAGAACTGAATTATGTCATGTTTTTTAATGACACTGTAAAAAAAAGTTATGCTTGTTATGAACGGACACTGCAGGTGACTTTCATAACCCAGATTCTCTGATCTGGTCCCCACTCAGATCCACACATTTGTCACAAAGTCCACCCTTGTGTTCGCCACCACCATCTGGTTTGGGTCCATCTGCCTGCTGCAGAGATAATCTGCAGTGCATCGCAGGAAGGATGATAAACAGCAACTTGTTGGGCCTCAGGCATGGCCTGTCTCCTTCAGTGAGGCCGTGCAGGACTCCAGGGCGTTGCCCCCAAGTCACCCACTGTTACTGCTCAGGCAGGTGAAGGACAGCCTGACAGTGCAGGTTAATCATGACCAAAAGCATTCTGCTGCCTGAGCAGTTTTTTCCTCGTGCTGCGGACCTCAGTAATAAGACATTTACCCCAAAAAACACACAAACCTCTCTGCATGTAAGAAGAGAAGAACACACTATTCTATTTAAACACTGAATTAACCGGGCATATTTATTCATCAAGGTGGATCCTTCAGCCCAGCGGTGGCAGGAACGAACTAGATCCCCCACATACCGGTCTTGATAAAAAGAAAGTACAACCGTTCGGTTGTGGTCTCTACTGTACCGTTCAACCAATCCAGTGAATGTGCAGTGAATCATGTGAAGTTCAGATGTGGCCAGAGGTAGTACATGAAGCACAGCAGCCCACACAACCACATCCCGGATTTGTTTTGAGAGCACAGGCAATTATATACATACCCTGGTCACACCAACTTTTACAAGCCATTGTTTTCCCCATTCAGTGACCGTGTAAAAAAGGCCCTGGCATTCCAGACCGTCCAATGACACCCGCGTTCAACCTCTCACAGGCCAGGCACAAAAGGTGAGTGTCCCGGGTGACGATGGAATATCACCCTGCTCACTTCGGCCATAACATGCCTGTGCCGCAGCAATCACCGGGGCTTGTGGTAAAGCAGGAGACCGGGAAGCATCCAGAGGCTTCCAGAATAAACAATGATGGCCTCTTTCACTCTAACATGAGCGCGCAGGGAAGATTGCGGCTGACCCCTCCCACCCTGGACACAAACTGTTCCAGTCACGCCCCTCCGGCAGGAGGCTACGCTCCATAAGGACCAACACCTCACGCCCCATCACAGTTTCTACACATCAGCTACTGGCCACATCAACAAGCCCGGGGGGCCCCCACTGACACTTAATGCGTTACATTAATGCACTTCTTTGGACGACTGTCTTGCACGTTGCAATATATACAACTTAAACATTCAAAGTTTGGCACACTTTGTATTTACTGTGTCAGTTTTCATTTTTACTTAATGTGTTATTTATCCACTTGCTGTGTTTTTAGTTTTTTTTTACCACTCACTGTGTCTACTGTTATGCACCAAAACACTGTTACAAATTCCTTGTATGGCTAAACCTTCTTGGCGACAATGCTGAATCTAATTCTCATCAGTGAGTGTAGGAATTCCCCCTTAACAACAAGCCACCGCCTACATTCAGTACACCAGAAACAGGAGTTGTGCATTGACTGTCAACCCTAATCTTTCAAAAGATACAATTCAAAGTGTTCACATGAGTTGGTCAGACACCCAACGCTGGAAATGTAATTCTCAGCAGTTACAACAGAGATGGTGGACGCCATCCATCCCAGCAAGGACACACACAGAACGTATCTGAGCTGACTTATTCAGGTGGCTGTTGAGGATCTGTAAGTCCAGAATTGGATTTCGGACACAGCTATTGCTATTGTCCCTCCTTTGCTTAATGAAAAGGACATTTCCTCCTCTGATATCTTAGTTGGAGTGTCTGCCAAACCATGTCAAAAGTTTAGTATTGGTAGGATGGTAATTTTTACAAGAGTATGTTTTACTGCCTATATAAAGGAGGCTTTGTTGCCATTTCTACATTTGATTTTAGACTGGAGGTGGCAAATGTTGATCTGGAAAGAGAGTGAGTGGTTAACCATATACCAAGATATTTATTTTATATTTATAAATATATTTATTTAAGTCTAACTCCAATCCGTCTTTAGTGAGAATGTTTGTAGGGCAGGCAGGTACAGCCGTACAAGATCATGAATAACCATCTGAGCTTCGGTTCATAACAGCAGCAAATTATATTCAGATAATGTCTCAACAATAAAATACAATGGCTCGAAATGTCTAGACATTGACTGTAAGAAAACAATTATTTTTGTATTATTAATTACCAGCCTGTTTCAACTAGCTTTTACAAATGAGTTTATTGGGGCCTGGCATCATAAAACAAATGGACAGCAGTATTCAGTTCACGAACTAAGATGGATAATTGCACGGGTTTTCTTTTTGTAGAATTCGGAACATGTGCAAACACCAATACGTTGCAGGACATCTTGACAGAACCCATTGTATAATTACTGGCCCCATAGCCAAAGGTGTAGCCTATTCGCAATTTTTATGAATTTCAGATGTCCCTACATCAGAATAACTGTCCGGAATCTTCATAATCCGTACTACTGTTTTCTTTGTGTTACGCCACTCGACTCCTATGGTGGACAATATTGAAGCATTACATGAATCAAACTATAGCCGTTTGATAGACCATCCCCCAATGTGCGCGAGCGATTTGCAGCTCCTCTTCGCTGCGTGCATCGTGATCTCGCGGATGCAGAGCCTCTTGCAGAAGAAGCAGGGTCACCTTCTGTCAAATCAAGAAGAGAACTGATAAACATTTACTGTAAATTTGGATACCACGGGGAACGTATTGGTAAGTCGGCCATGCATGTTTGTCTCTTGTTAACGTTACCTTCCATGATTAGATAACGCGAGGTTGGCTACTGGCGACGTACAACATAGGGATGAAGGAATCTGATGGTTCTCATGGTTTAGGTTCTTTTTTTCCGACCGCGTCAGAATGCGGAGTGTTTTACATCACTGATCGATGTACTATTAATTATAATGACATTATATTCGAATGTATTGTTAGTCAATACCTTGCTTTTCGTATCCCAGTTATGTTGTTATTTTATGACGTAGAATATACTGACAGTAATTTATGTACCACCTACAAAATGTGGTTGTGCAATATTCTATTTGGTAACTGTCTTACTGATTTTGACTACGTGCGAGATGTTTTCCTTTAATTTTCTTCTCCCACCATGCAGATGTTTTCCTCTGATCACATAACACATCATTGTTAGATTGCCTGGTTAAGCTTTGACCTTACATAGGCTGTAGGCTTCTGTGCCAAATTGAATCATAGCCAACCTTTGCAGGGTGTAATTGTAACAAGGTAAACAAACGTGAAAATGCGTGAATAGAAATCGAGTAACATACATTTAGGACAAAATACTATCCGTAGTTGGTATCATTAGACCACCGTTTGATAAAATGTGTGACCAAGGTTGTGAGGTTGCAATTTATGCCCCGTCTTAGTACTTAACAGCAAAAGATACCCCAAAAGAGGTATTCGACCGACGATGAATAGTTATGCATATTGTTTAGTAGGCTACCAGGTCTCGTGCAACATTTGCATTATGTAATGTAAGAAAATCTAAAAAAGGGAAGCCCACTCTGTTTGATAGCGTCATTGTTTTCCCTGTGTGAGCAGTGCCGCTCTACCTCACGAATCGGTTGACATTCATTATTATTTTTGTTTCAAGAAAATATAAAGTCAACACAAAATATACACGGTAGCATTAAAAATGCATGCAGTTCGAAGATGTTTACTGTGATTCTTCTGCACCAGTGGTGATGGCTGTGTGTGTAGCCTACCACTGAGGACTGGCTGTGTACGAGGTGGAATAAGAGAATGTCAGGCCCATTGTGAAACGAGTTGTTTATGTCCTCTTTCATCGGGTGTCAACACGGTCCACAAGGGGAGGGATTGCCTCAGCGTAGTTTATTGATGTGGGCGTAGGGAAGTATAGCCTTCTCAGCTGTCTGTTCTGGAGGAGTCACTTGGGAGCTATCCGTGGTGCTGAACAGAGCTCTGCCGTCAACCGATGGGTTGGACCTTACGGTCCTTCTGCTCGTCTGTCAGCAAAGGTGCCGCTGAGCGAGCCTGGGACAAGGCTGCAGAGGAGGACGGGGACGGAGACGGTGCAGTGAGAGGAATAATCCAATTGTATAGCTGCATAAGGAGCTGTGGAGAGTCCACTTTTTATTAGCTGGCTTTGTGCACTCAACACTAGTCTTTCAACAGCCCGTGTTCTCTATCAGTTCATTTAAAGTAATGTCTCTTGTTGACTAGGCTTGTGTTGACTGAGCTTGTGCTTATTTTAGTTCATTCTCTACACTGAATGTTTTTTCTTTATCAGCTTGAATTGCAAAAGCACACACTTAAAGTGTGCCAAGTGCCCAAACAAGCTCAATGAGGGAATCCACTTTAAAAGAGTACTGGCATCCACTTTAAAGGGGTATACACTGTTTATCCATTTGTTTGTTCCCTCCGACAACATCAGTGTGTCACAGATGTTGGATTAGTTCAGATTGTCAGTGTAATGACCGAGTGAGATGCTCAGCACCTAAAATGGAAGCAGACAGGGAAGCCCCACCAGTGACATGGTTGCATATTCTCCACAGCAATGTGAGTCATCAGGGTGTTTTCTTCTCGTTTGGTGTGCCTCTGGCCTCAATACCTCACCTTGTCTGGCAGAGTTTTTTTTATAGGCAAACAAAACCATTGAGTTTTGGAATTTGTTTAGTCTTTAAATACAGTTGCAGTTGTTAAAATGACATCAAGTGTTGTGGTGGGAAATGAGTGACATTTGCCTCCTCCTTTCTAGTGATTTATTGTGGCCCTGTAGGCCTGTATTCACCTGTATTCCCCAGTTGATCTTGTTATGTGTTAGCGCAACAGGGCATGGTAGGCAATGCCGTTCCTGGACATGTGTTGATTTAGAAGACCAGGCATGTTGAATACAGTAAATCACTCGATCACATCATCTCCTGCACACCCTGGGTTACCCAAGTCCGACCTAGGGAAACCACGCCCCCCTTCTTTTGCAGTCCAGCCTAGTTCAGCTGGCCGAGTGTGGTTGTGTCGGACAAATTGGTTCCAAACCCCTGGGCAGTGTGCCAGATGTGTTGAACAGTGTTTTCCTTTAATCTTCATGAATAAAGGCATTCTAGTTTGGGCCTCCAGTCTAACCCGTTTACCACTGCTGAGCTCCCCAGTGTGGTTTTCCTTCTCCTTAATGAACCCAACATTTAATTTCGGCACACCTAATATTTCATATTTTATTCGGCACACCTAACAATATTGTTAAGTCTTTTAACGAATGAATTTCATGGCAACAGGCATTGAATGGCAAGGCTAGGATCATGTCTAGACATAGACTGCTTTGCGTGCACCACTGATGCAAACACACACCTGTCTGATAAGAAATATCTGTGAAGCCAATGGAATACAGATCTGCAAATTGGGAACATGCGGCCCAGTTAAAATTTCACTGTAATGGTGTTGTTTTTTTGTGCTCCTTCAACCAATGCCTCTATCACGTCGCTGTGGTCATCAGGGTGTGCTGTGATGTTCATCGCGGCCGGTCTGACAGAGGAAGGTGGTGGGAGAAGACAGCTAGCTGAATCATAACAGAGTACGCTAACCATAATGGAATGCTGCAACCCAGGTCCTTTTTAATCCCCCCCCCCCACACTTTAGCTGTCATCTGTTTTTATATGTGTTGAAAAATTCACTCAGGATTAACAGATAGTGCTCTGTGGACATGTGAAGGATGATGTCATATTGTATTTTAGGTTGTGTTATTTAGGCTAAAGGGATGAGTATTATGATATTTGGTATTGGATTTTGTTGTGCTGTATTGCCAATATAACATGGCTAAGCGATGTGTCAAGGCACTCCGCAGTTTGTTGTAGCCATGGTATATTTTAGCTGTGATATACCACACCCCCCCATGCCTTATCGCCTACATAAACCACAACATACAGCCAATCAGCTTTCAGAGCTGGGCCCACTCTGTTTATATTTGTAATGTGATATCGCATTTTCAGACTGGCTGTAGTAAACAACAACAGAGAAAAGTCAATGCTTGATTCAGGCAACCGCATCATCAAACACCCAGGAGGGTTAAAACACGGTGGATAGCCAAAGCGAAAGGTGTGGTGGCACTCAAATTTCTTCAGCATGATTTAGCACTTTGATGAACGACCGTTTTGGTTTAGTGGTTCAGCGACGTCACTTGCCATTGGGAGAATCCCCAGTAAACATAGAGGTAGTCTTATCTAGGTGGATGGAAGATAAACGTTGGAATGCCTCTCCAGAGAACTCATGCTAACCTGATTTAGCCATATTGATTTTCCTAACCATATGTGCGGCATTGACTATAATAGAAAGAACGGCTGGTGTGGGAACGTCTCGGCAGGACATACTGAGCAGGAGGAGAGGGGTTCCCTCACGTCAAATCCTCTAGTTATTCAAATCCAGAGATCAAACACAGACCAATCCACCTTCTGTGGGAATCCCAGTACAGTGACTATATTGGCCTTCACACTTGTTACGACTCATTTCCACTTACAGGCGTCCTTGCCTCGTTGTCTCCGATAACAACAGATTTGTGCAGTTACTTTTAGGCCCTTCACAGGTGTATTGTAATGTGACCAAATTATAACTACAGTGTAACAGGTTGCCATCGATTCTCATAACAGTTAAAGCAATTCTGATCGCAGATAATATACAATATATATTATGAACGGGCCTTATGTTGCACTACCACAGTAAACAAATGTTGCGGATGTAGATTTACTTGTGAGAGAGAGAGAGATAAAGGAGGAAGAGAAAGAAAGGGGTGGGTGAGTGGGAAACGGATATGGGGGAGAGAGAGAGTGAAAGCGAGCTATTGCATTTCTGGAACTTGATGCGTTATTAAAGCCATGGTAACGGTGACCTTTCTCATGAAAGCCAAACTGTTAACGATGGTCTCTTAGTTTTGTTGCAGCTTAAATGTTCTACCACAGTGACCGCACATGTTATATAATGTGTGGACAGGACCTGTACTAGTGTCAGCAAAAGAGAGGCTCCTGGCGGGTGAAAGGGCCAAGGGGTCCCATGGGGAACGTGAATCATTGAGTGGGAAGGTGATAGTCCTTTGCTGTTGCTGTGACAGTCCGGGGAGGGCCTGGGGTTGTCAGGTGTTCAATGCAGGCAGTGGTGTCTGGCAACCTGTGAAAATGGATGAGGGGAGAGGGGGAATGTTAAGGGGATTCTAAAGGACAACCTGGCCATCTTATCTCTCCTGCAGGAGCTGCAGGAGCACAAGAAGAATGTAATAAAACCACGAGGACACTGAGGGAATAACACCTGCGTTTAAAGCAGAGGGAATAACACCTGCGTTTAAAGCAGAGGGAATAACACAGACGTTTAAAGCAGAGGGAATAACACAGACGTTTAAAGCAGAGGGAATAACACCTGCGTTTAAAGCAGAGGGAATAACACCTGCGTTTAAAGCAGAGGGAATAACACCTGCGTTTAAAGCAGAGGGAATAACACAGACGTTTAAAGCAGAGGGAATAACACCTGCGTTTAAAGCAGAGGGAATAACACAGACGTTTAAAGCAGAGGGAATAACACCTGCGTTTAAAGCAGAGGGAATAACACAGACGTTTAAAGCAGAGGGAATAACACCTGCGTTTAAAGCAGAGGGAATAACACCTGCGTTTAAAGCAGAGGGAATAACACAAACGTTTAAACAATGTACTTGGTCTTGTGTTTATTATCTGGGTGTTGTTTTGTCTGTACAGTGTTTTTCGATCATTGAACCTAAACTGTATGTGTTGACTTGTATAGGCAGAGCCCCGCTGTATAAGAGACCTTGGTCTCAGTCTGTGTTCCGTTTTTGAAATAAAGGTTTAATAATAGTGTGATCTATTTGATTTATTGTGTGTGTGATGAGGCACAGATAATAATTACAATTCTCTCTTCTCTACTTAAGATAGATTTTATCTTTCAACCACTGACATTTTATCATAACATGATCATGGGTCATTAGGAAAAGATGACAATGTTAAATAACCTGGTAATTTGTCTTTTTAAGACACCGCGCTTCATCAATAGATGGTTCCTCATTTAGAGTCTTACAATGGATATAGAATCATTTTTATGAAACAAATGATCAGTCAGTCTGTCTGCAATAAGACTATAACATGCACAATAGAGCTTTATCTGTTTCTGTAAAATAAACCTGTTTTTAATTATAGATAATATTCTTTTGGTTCATTGTAGGTGGATTATGGGACAAAAGGTTTGGGTCTAACATGTAACCAAAAACAAACAAAGTTCCCTGTAGAACCAACCACCAAAGGACACTTTTGGAATGCTTCTTTCTATGTTGTTGGACGTACTATAAGTGTTGGGGTCCTCTGACTCTGCCTGCAGGGGTGAATGACGTAGACTGAACATGTGTCATGTACATGGCTTTGGGCTTTTCCTTGATGGCGACTTACATGGCTGTTTGGTCACATTCACCAATCATAAAGATGTTTTGTCTTTGGTGGATTTCTTTATTCATATCAGTTCCTTTTGGATGGGTGTCAACACATATAGTTTGTGTGTTGTGGAGTACTGTGATGCCACAGCCTGGACAGGTGGCTCATTAAGTGTTGGGTAACAGGTTTGTCATTCTGAACCCTAAATAATAGTAATAATTTATTCAACTTCTATAACGCTTTTCATTATAGAAAATAATCACAAAGCACTTGAAAAAGCAAAATAAAGTAAAACAACTTAGATAGAGTAGGTCCTGACTGGAATCCTCCAACTAAGTTGAAGACCCCCAGTAGCCAGAATGACCATCAAGAGGAACATGGCTTTAGCAGAGTGAGGACCAATGTGTCCACCCAGGGAGATGAACAGGTCCTCCGGCAATGAGCTCACCCAGCTCTGGGTCCCACCAGCACCCCGCCATCTCTGCCATCCAACTGTGACCTCTGTGGACCCGCCCTCCACTCACACCCTGTCCTCCTCCATGTCCGGACGCACTCTGAAGGACTCCCAAGCTGCAGAAATCACTTCCCAAGCTCATCACCAACCAAACCGTGGAATTCTCCCAAAACTACAAAGAAATGATCCAGAGTAGATATTAAAGTCTTTCATTTCAGTCCTTCAGACCTTCAGATAGGCCAAATAGGTGAAAGCTCAGTGCAGATTTTCAATACCAATATTATTAGATACAACTGATCAGCAACTCAAAATCAAAAGATATTCAAGAAAAATGCACACAAAAAATACATAAATCAATAAAAAGATCTTAAAATAACAGAGCGATCAGCCTATGCTACCATAAAGGCACCATGGCAACTGGAATTTTACTAGGGGGCATATTCATCCTTGTTTTAGTAACATAGGCCTTAAGGCATATTTTGTAGGTGATCTGCATTGTACTGTATGTTCATGTATGTGTTTGCATACCTTTTCCAAATGTGTTCCCATCATGTAACGTCGGCGTTCATGTTTTCAGTTCAGAGAGAGGCTAGTGTGCGGTGGGCTCGTCATAGTGACATCCTAGATCTGGGGTTTCTTTAAATGTTTGATGAACCATGTTGCTGAGCAGCCTCACTACAGTTTCACTGGGGCAGTATTGAATGCAAATGAAGTGGGATGCCAGATCAAACTTTACAAGGTAACAGGACTTAAAGAGGGCTCTTCGAGGAGGGCTAAAAGGAGGGCTAAAAGGGCTAAACACAAACAAATGACTACATACACAGAACCAGTCAAGTTTGTTCACCAACATTTGAGAGGGATTTTTTGTTTGTTTGACAATTTTTCACATTGATGAAGATTCAAAGTAGCCACACTTTGTCCTTTCTTTTAACTAGCTTTATGAGCTTTGTCACCTAGAATGTGTTACAATTACAATGAGGCGCCTGGTTACGAGACAATGAATGTTGTTGTGTCAAGGTAGGGTTGGTATACAGGGGTAGACACAATGGTATCATTGTGTCTGCATGGTAGTACTCCATATGATGGAACAGCTCAAATAAGCAATGAGAAACAGCATTCCGTCATTACTTTAATTAATCGACTCTCAGTCAATTTGGAAAATGTAAAGAAGAAGTGCACCGACCAAGCGCTATGATTTAACTAGCTCTCATGACCGCCACAGGAAAGAAAGTTTCAGAGTTACCTCTGATACCTGCCTTACAAATTTAAAATGAAGCTCGGATTGCATGTAACCGACACATCTCAACATCAACTGTTCAGAGGAGATTGAGTGAACCAGGGCTAAATGGTTGAATTGAGGCAAAGGAACCACTACTGAAGGACAATAATAATAAGAGACTCGCTTGATCCAAGAAACGTGAGAAATTACCATTTGGACCAGTGAAAATCTTGCCTTTCGTCTAAAAGAGAATTTGTAAAGATAATTTGCACGTGTGCTTAGCATGAATGTGAACTCCTTCAAGGTGTGAATTCCTGTTGGAAAAACATTCCTGGTGACTACCTAATGAAGCTGGTTGAGAGTATGGCAAGAGTGTGCAAAGCTGTCATCAAAGCATATGAGTGTAGAAGTGATGGTCAGGAACAAATCTTGTGTTGGAGTCAGGTTGGTCATCGGTCCTGGTGCTTATCCAGCCGTCCTGTAATTTGTGCTGTGTCTGGTACTTTGTCAAGGTGCCACGTTGAAATATTATCTTCCCTCACGCTGATTAATGGGCAAGTCAGGTTTATTCCTATAAAACAGAAGAAAATACTGGGTGGTTATACCGCGTCTTTCTGAACCTGTCTCTGTCTGTGTGTGCATTAGGTGAACTCCTTTAGAGGACTGCAGCTCTCTTCAGGGTTTATGGAAACCTGACTTTCCTTCCAGTGGCAAAGGTGAGTCTTAAACTTTCTCTTCCTCTTATCGTTGTGTTGTATGATGCAGTATGGTGTTCTGTATTCTTGTGGTTAGAACAGCCATGTCGTGTTCATCAGGCGTCCATGTTGGCTGTAGTTTGGCCTCTCATGCATGGTTGTAATGGTTGCCTTGGTCAGGAACTTGAAACAAAGTAAACCCAACCAAATGGGCTGAGTAAAAGCACTTTAGCTACATCACTAATATTGCACAAGGACAACTTTTCATTACCCTGGGGTTAATAGGAGTTGCTGTGATCTAAGAAGAACCAGTCCGTCAACAGTTTTATTAATGTAGACCTTTCAATTTCCTGTAATGTTTTGGATTCTATCTGTTAGGTTAATATGATCACCTAGTGTTCCAGATCTGAATTAGTCCCTTATTAAAAGAAAATAAAGTGTAGAGGAAAACCAGAAGCATTTTGAGTTTTAGGGAACTAATCCAAGTCTGGCCATATGGTCCTCTAGTGAATCACATTTGAAATACAAACCTGGCCTCACCAGGTCTTTATATGGGAACAGAGAGTGTGTATGCACAGTTTACTTTCTCTTGAATCCACAAACCTGTTCATTATCCCCCCTAAAATAGCACTAACACGTCAAACTACAATTATGGAACAATTAGTGAATTCCTTGTTTGATTACTTCCTCATTTGTGGTCTGTGAGACAAAACCTTCTTCCGATTCCTGGGAGGCAGAGAAATGTCTTTATTTGATTAGAATAGACATGTTTACATTTGCAGGGACATTAGGGTGGATTTTATGTGTATCAACAGATTCTGTCCCAGTTATGTGGGTGTATCCCATTCCAGAGACAGCCAGCTGTTTGGGCTTTAGAAGAGAGGGAAAGAGAGACAAAACCTTTGGAGATGGGGAGCAACGGATTACAAAAAACCTGTAATCAGTGACATTATCAGCAAAAAACGGTAATCAGTTACATTATCAGCAAAAAACGGTAATCAGTTACATTATCAGCAAAAATGGAATACAGGTACTATTGAAAAGAGAAATAATTATAACATCTTGAGGTTTTTGATCTGAAACATAATTACGATATTTGATGAGGAAATGTGTGTTGGCAACAAGCATCTTGCCCAGTGATAGTGCCTGGTACAGATAGAACAGAATTTACATTCAATCATATGATTCTACTTCCTGTGGACTCCAGACGAGCGTTATGATATCTTCTTGATATCGTTTGGTGAAATGTTTGATTTTAAGCAACAAATGTTTGCAGTGCAAAAGTTTAGTTCCTGTATTTTGCATTTCTACAATGCATTGCCCATACACACTGAATGGGTTTGTGTGCCAGAGTCCCTTCTTATAACCTCTGAGCAAAATACATTCAAATATGTTTTTCAGGATTTTTCTAATGTTGTACTGCAGTGAGAAAGGGATTGTATAGAAGCACAGGGGTTAGGAAATAAACTCCAAGCAAGTGCCCTAACAGACACAAACCTGAACTGAATGACTTGTGCATTTTTAATCAACCTCAACTGCTGAAATTAAAACAATATCAAAGTGGCAGTAATAAAACTCTAAAACATAGGTGTATGCCAAATACAGCATAAGGAATAATAATCTGTACAATGTTTTGAAGCAATTACTCCTCCAGGACACTGAATGATCATTGTAAAGATCATTGTAACATATACAAAGGACAGATACAACCAAGATCTCTTTAACAGATTAACAGAGAGCCCGATGACCTTGTAAAGTGTGCTTGCAGTAGCATCAGCTGTATCCGGTGTCCTGCTGTGAACTGGCAGTTTACACAGCGATATCCTGCATCAAAAAGACAGAATAGCTGGCAAAAAGTAACAAAATAACTTCAGCATTACCTGCATTGACAAAGTATGTCCCATGGTCAAAGTTAACGCCATTTCATTGTCACTGCATAAACTGTACTGTAGCTAGTTAGCAACAATTTCAAACTTCAGAACCGGCAGCCATTTGAATGGCCTCATTCTGTAAAGTTTGAGTAACGTAAGTGGCTAGGTAACCTGTGTTCAGTGTGGCTAGCTACCCAACATTCAATGTGGCTATGTTTTTGCTGCAAAAACATCTTTCCTGTGCAACGAAACCTTCCACACAACAATAACAACGAAATCGGAAAACAAGACACACATTTTGATACCTGTCATGTCTTCGTAATGCAAGAACTGTAGGTGGAGTTAGGGTGGCTATAATAATAAATAAATCAATACATATATATGTGTGAGGTAATAGTAGCGTGGCTTGCCAAAGCAAGTGCATTAACTTTAATATATTACATGCAGAAAGTAACCTCAAGGGTCATACATCCAAACTTAAATATTCCAGATTTCCTACTTCTGTCTTTCTGGTTCCAAGAAAGTTCATTAAATATTGCTTCTGTCTTAGTTTTGAACTATGTTTAACTCAGTCAAAATAAATACACTTTATAGCCTGATGAACCTTCTAATAAGAATTTTGAACTGATAGTGACTGGTCTGTCTGTTGCCATAACAGCTGTGTATAAATAGAAGACTAAGATGCTTATGGGAATTTAGACGGAGCTCCTGTCTTTCTCTACTAACTGTCAGGCACGGTCAGTCTTGTCATGTTAGTGCTGCCTTGATTAACATGTTATTGAACCTGGATATTGTAGACTTTGCTCGGTAACAATGCATTTCTATTACTCTCCCGGAGTCAAAATAAACACTGTAGTAAAGCTCTGAACAAAGCTGCCTTACATACCATGTGGTTCCTTGACAGTCATCATTAGCGCGGATGTTGTTTTATTTCTACCTTGCCCATGATAATGATTGATTGACATACATTCTGCAGTTTTTGAGAGAACATCAAGGGATCCAATGTCATTTTGCACCTCAGGGGACCTAACCGTCCATAATGCTTTGTATTACACTCTATTACAGTCTATTACAGTCTATTACACTCTATTACAGTCTATGACACTTTATTACACTCCTCTTAGAAACAGTCAAGATATCTAAACGCATGTCAATCATAGTGAAAAAAATTAAAGCAATAATTTGCCATTTTAAAATAATTCTAAATAGTGGCAAGACAGGATTGATTGAAACGGGACATGTGAGTAAAATGTAATTTACATACAGTATGTCAACATATCCTATTCTATAAGCCTATGGCCTCCACTTTCCTTCTGGAGCCCAGGATGTTGTTCTCGGGGTCACTTCTGTAAGCCCAGAAGGACGTGATACTCTGGCTAACCATCTGACCGTTGTATCGGCGGGTCAGTTTGATAGTGGAGGAAACCCATTTGACATTTGGGACACCCAAACCCCTCATTCGGGAAAGGTATCGTCCTGTCTAGTGGGCATGTGTAAGCACAGCCATTTTTTTGCACAATTTCAATTCAGTTCTGTTATCCGTTTGACTCTGAATTGTTCACGGGATATGCACATTGGCAAAGCAATGTTGATTCTTTGCTAGGACCACCTCTTTCACAGCCTCTAGCCTCATCTAGCTACACACACACACACACACACACACATGCACAGCTTTTAGCTCGCCTTGAAGAGCCCTCATCAGTATTCCGGGGAGCATCAGGCAGCTAAATGGATCGCAGGGGGAAATGGTTGGTATTTAAAGAGCTCCAGTCCCAGAGCGATCATGGCCTCCTTCCTCCAAATCATTTCCCTGCTTGCTAGGCTCTGCACTGGTTGGATGGACCATATGAGGCGTTGTTATGTTCTGTGTTACATTAGAAGGCACTGGTGGGGTGTGTGGTGCGTGTGTGTGTGTGTTGCTGCCCGTACAGCGTTTCTAAAGAGGAAGAGTACCCGTTCTCTTCCTCCCATCTTCACCCTACCCTGCCCCTTTCCCCCGTACTACCACAGTCACGGTCACCAGGAGCCCTACCCTGTCCCTTCCCCCCGTACTACCACAGTCACGGTCACCAGGAGGCTGGCAGGTTATATAACTACTCTCTGGACTCTGTATTTATCCACAACTCTGAGCTGAGTGTGTTTAGAGGGGTTTTGATGTATGGAGGCAATGTGTGTGTGTGTGTGCACGTGTGTGTGTGTCTGTGTGAATGTGTGTGCAACCTAAAGTATGTGCACTCTGCCATTGTGCCTTTCATTGTTGAAACCAAGCAAACCGCTTTGCCTCCTGATAGGTGGTGTTATCAGCCAAGCCCGGGGATCTACAACCCATCCATTCACAATCTGTCTCTCTTTGTGTTTCTCAGTCTCTGGTGTTTACTGAGCTGTAGAATGCCAGGACGATGAGCTGCCTAGCAATATTGCGGGCTTCCAGCCAGCAATGCTGAAAACCATGCTGAACTGTAAACCATGCCGCTCTGAATTTGCATCAACATTTTTCTGTCCTTGATGTTCCATAATGAAAATACTGAATTTCCCACCAGAAAAACATGTGTATGCACAGGGAGTGCTTGAATAATAATGCTTAAGCTGTTAATCAATCTGTATTCAACCTTTGCATTAAGCTCTATCTGGTGTATCGTAGTCTGCTTGGCACTTTACGGTTTTGCACCATACACATTCAGTTTGGGCAATATACCCGTTCTGTATGTCTTTGGTCTCAGCAGCACGCTCAGGGCTGAATCCACCCTTTTTTGATTGACAGTTGTTAATTTGTCAAGAGTAATCTAATAAGAAGTGCGAAGAGCATTAATTAAATTCCCTTGAGAACATATTGAAGCTGCTTTACCCATTTTTACAGCTGTTAGAAGCAAGATGACAACATGCGACAGACACAAATACAGAGGGATCGTGGAGTTTCAATAGGATCACAGGAGTCCAACATTTACCTGTCTCAACACAGACAATTGTCTCTGACGTGACTAAGTCAGCGGGTCTGGTATGCTGGAGCCATGACTTCCTCAGCTGTTCCTGTTATACTGATATGGTTTCAGGTTAGGATGTGGCTAGTACAAAATATAGCATGAAAGATCAGCCACTATGTTGTCAAGTATGTATGATGTTCTTTTCTGTGTATCTTACTATTATGGCCAATATCCACACACACAGGTCACTTGAATCACTCTAGCCAGGAGCTTGCTAAACATTTGTGGAATTTGGATGGTTACCTTTTCTGCCGTCAGATAGGAGACAAAAGACCCAGGCCTGCAGCCAGCCAGACAGGTCCGCTAGCCGGTGTAGCCTAAGCCACATCTGAGTGACAGGTCCGCTAGCCGCTGTAGCCTAGGCCACATCTGAGTGACAGGTCCGCTGGCCGCTGTAGCCTAGGCCACATCTGAGTGACAGGTCCGCTGGCCGCTGTAGCCTAGGCCACATCTGAGTGACAGGTGCGCTGGCCGCTGTAGCCTAGCCCACATCTGAGTGACAGGTCCGCTGGCCGCTGTAGCCTAGGCCACATCTGAGTGACAGG
>JACXGK010002601.1:0-34675 GCA_016801125.1 Novumbra hubbsi | reverse complement strand
AGCCGCTGTAGCCTAGGCCACATCTGAGTGACAGGTCCGCTGGCCCCTGTAGCCTAGGCCACATCTGAGTGTCATGTGGCTGCCCAGAAAGAGATCCTCCCCCTCCGGTCAGCAATGCGCTGACAAGCATGAGGAGCTTTTCACGCTGTTTTGAAACTAATGAAAAAAAACATTGATAAATATATGTGTTGATTGGGCAAACAAATGACAAAGAAAAGCAGTGAAAAATGTAGATGTAAGGGGATATGGTTAGAGTTAGGGTTAGGGATGTTATAGCTAGGTTTGAGTTTAGGGTCTAGTTAGGGCTTTTTAATGTAAATTTGATGTTCCGAGAAAGTTTCCGTCTGGTTTCAGAAAGACTCCACGGCCCCAGTCAAAGTTCTTAATAATATAATGGAATTCCCTCTCGCTCACTTTTTCTATTCATATTCACAAACTGCCTGCTCCTCTCTAACACTTCTCATCAAATACCCATCCTCCTTCCACACACACACACACACACAGTTTGCGTGAATGCCGTATGTGTTTACAGAGACCTGGTCGTTTTCACTGGAGAGCAAGTGCTGTGCTGTTACGGACATGACAAAACCCCATCCGCCTAGCCACCACTCACACTTTCACCTGATCAACCGTTGTAATGGCGGGCTACCCAGCGTCATCTCATCGTCGCCCGGACTCCTGTCAGGTGGCAGACTTAATGAGGTCCAGGCCTGTTATGATCTCTGGAATGACTGAAGGATCGTGCATACTGCCCCCGTCCGTCTCCTGGCAACCTTCAACAGCCTGTTTATTCCACAATGTCACTGTAACCGCTCTTTCAGGTGCATAACGTCTCTGTCCTGATCTATTTGGCTTCCACTTTGACCTATCAGCATCTTTCTCTTCCACCCACTAACTGTTTAGGCTCACAGCAGCCGCTACCAGTGCTCCAGGCACCCGTTCCACCAACGTCCCTCGACTGCCTTTCTTTCTCTCTCTCATCCCTTCCTCACTCCTTCCAGCATCCTCCATTCTAGCAGGTCACTTGGTAAAATACAATTTTAGTGTATTTATGTCTAATAGCAGCCGTGAAAGGCCAGAGTCTGGATAGTTAGGCTGGTGTTGCGGTGCTAGACAATGTTTATGTCATTCAAAAGGTTTGGATTAGAAACTAGGTTGAAAGGATGGAAGGGCGATTTATTCTGACTGTACATCGCTCTGGATAAGAGCGTCTGTTAAATTACTCAAATGTAAATCATTATTTACAGGCTCAAGCATATTTCTGTCAACCGGGTTTGATAACCCACCTTTTCGCTAGTCAATGTCATGAAGGGGGATGGTTGAACACTGTTAGTGGGGGGGACTCTGAAATCTGATTACTGTAATAGGTTTACATCGTCTGGAAGGGTTTCAGAAGTGCATAGTCTTTCATGGTCTTCAATGCTACACAGTGTACGGACATTCCCACATATGTTTAACCCTACCGCCCCCTATTTGATCATTAAAAACTGTTCCAGCAAGCTTAAGACCTCAGTAGTCAGGTAATAGGCTTGTGTGTAGCTTGTTAGTGTCCAAATAATCATACAGAAACTGAGCACCCACTTTATCGCTCTACCCTTTTGTCTCTCTAACTTACACAAACACACACATACTTGTGTTGGAATGGCACACACGTTTCGCTAGCTAGCCTATCAATACAGAATCACACTTGGCTAGTCAGTGTTATCTCAGACTCCTTCATTGCATCCCTCTCTTTCGCTCTGCGGTGCATTTATATTCTACTGCTCGTCCTATCTTCTACCATTCCCTTCCACAGCCGCCCTCCCCTTCTAAGCCATTCAACTGGAACATTGCAGGATTATCTTTCCATCGTTGAGAAACACTGGCTTGTTCAGGCTGGATCTGGCCAAGACAGCCAAAAACACAGGAATTCATAAGTTCAAGAGTTCCATTGTATTCCCTGCTGATGTATTCAAACAGAAGCCAGATCTGGACTACAAAATAACATTTGAAGAGGGAATACCCCTGCCTGGTTTCCACAAGAACCGGGGGATATATTTTTCTCTTTGATTGTGTTCTTAAATCTGTTCTCATGGGTGAAAATAGGGTAAGCACAATTATTAATATTGTTACTTCTTTGTGAGCATTAATTGCTTTGTTTTGATTAATTTTTTTGCTGCTGTACTGTTAGATTACAATAAGTTTGTTTGTACAGTGCATTTCTGAGAAGTCAAGTAGTCGTTGGGCACCAAGTGTAGTGGAAATGGCTTGATCATTTGCCAAGAAATGTTAGTATATTAAGAGTTTGAAAGATTTGTGGAATGAGAAATTATAAAAAAAATAAGTACCTATGTTGGAAAAAGCTTTTTGCAGTGTTTTACTAAGATCAGCATACAGTATCAGTTGTAGCTACGTAAGTACCTACAAAAAAGCTTTCAGTTATTGTTCTGAAAAAGAAGGACAAATGAGATTCATCTATTTTGATTTGACACCTGTCATATATAGTGATACCTGTCATAGTGGCACATGTCATACTGACATCTTTCATAGTGACACCAGTCATAGATGACACCTGTCATAATGACACCTGTCATAGTGAAACCTGTCATACATTTTGACACCTGTCACAGTGACATCTGTCATGCATAGTAATACCTGTCATGCATAGTAACACCTGTAATAGTGACATCTGCCATAGTGACATCTGTCATAGTGGCACCTGTCATAGTCAACAACAATAAATACATTTATTGTAGTCTCTTTCCCATCACATATTTGCAGCGGATTGACCCACATAGCCAAGCAGCATGTTTTCCTAGCGCACGCAAACATTCTCTCAAGTGTGGCGCTTTCCTCGTACTTTCAGAGCATGACACATTCTCATTCTGTAGTGTGGCAATACGCCTTTGACACTAGAATAGCATGAGAGGTTCCATGCATGAAAGATCTATGAAGAGGATTTTGGAATCGTATTCAAGTTCTGTTTTTCCCTTGTTATTTCAAAACAATGGGAAAGCTGCTGAAGATAAGAGGGAATTTAGTTTGCTATTCGATGTCACAGGTGTGTGCACATGTAAATATTTTACAAAATGTTGTTTTGATGACGTAAGATAAAAACAAAAGACCCTACTGTTACGATTATGTGTGATTTATGGCTTAAACAATGGCACTGAATGTTTTGAAATATAGCATGTTTCACAATTACATGTTACATTCAGATGAATGTTAAAATGTAATCTAGGTTTATTCAAAGTGATTGACGATATATAGTATAGTAATCATGTTATTGTTGTGTAGATCTATATTGACAGAAATATCATTATAGTTACATGTAGGGATATTGTCTTAGACCATGGATTGTATCATTAGGACAATATTGCAGTAAAATAATTTCTTGGTATATTGTGGAATCAATGTGTTTAAAGCGCTTGTGTTTTTATGACTGATAAAAACTATTTCCCTCACGGCTCTTTCTTCTCCCCTTGTAGCAGACATATATTGAACAATGTTTGGATATATTGAACAAATCACAGTAAATTGATGGTATTACAGTGCCACAATACAAGAATTGTGAAAATATTGTTAAAATATTCACAAAATCATCACAATACATATAGTATCTGCCCTGTTGTATTGGTATAATATTGTACCAGACCTAGTGTGTTGTATAGAACAATGTGGCTTTCCTCATGAGCTCAGCTTTGAAATGAGTGCAGGGGCTTAGCTGGTTCTGGAGGACAGTAGGCCTCTTAGTCAAGGAGTCAGAGGCTAATTGGAGGGCCGGACTGACAGACAGAGAAACAGACCTATGATCCCTCTGAAATGAGAAGTTCACCCACAATAATGGGCGGGTCATAATAAGTAGTTGAGGTTTTGACCAGCGTGTAGATGGGTGATATTTTATCTCTTACTCATCAGTCTACTGTCAGTAGACACATACCAACACTTAACATTACACATAGACATACAGACACTTCCTAGTCATCTGCTACTCATAAACCAGCATGCAAGTAAACATTTTACTGTTAGTCTACACTGTGTGTTAAGTATGTGACAAATAGGTTTTTGTATTTAACTTGATTAAGAACGTTAGTTGAAAAGGAGGTTGTCAGTCTTATTTTTCTTGGCTCCCTTGGCTGAAACAAAATGTCTGCACCATATTATCACATGCCCTGTTGAGAAACCACAGAAGCTCGGTCACTATATACATGGGGAGACCCAAGCCGGACGGCCTCCATCTGTCTCCATGTGCATCCTTGCTCCCCCACACAAACCATCATGCTGGGAATTCAATGTTGAGTGTGAACGCAGAACAGGTGAAGTACTGAAGGCATAGAGGGAACAGAGTGTCCTGCTCTCTTAGAGAGGTGTCCTTTTTTACCCGAGGAGTAGAAAATAAATGACAATAAATATCTTTGAACATTCAAAGGCTTCTTTCATAGTGCTTTGATGTTGATAGCGACAGACTCTCACATGGCCTCCTGTCTCTGATTCTTAATTCACAGAGAGTAGATGCGTGTGTGTGTGCGTGTGGATGACATACAGTGTTACACGAGACACTGTGATGTGTGGTGATGTGAACTGTGGTGTTTGACAAAGTGCATAGAGCTCCTGCTGTGGCCCTGGATGGCTTCACCCCCTCAACCCCCATCCTCCTGCTGTGGCACTGGATGGCTTCACCCCCTCAACCCCCATCCTCCTGCTGTGGCACTGGATGGCTTCACCCCCTCAACCCCCATCCTCCTGCTGTGGCACTGGATGGCTTCACCCCCTCAACCCCCATCCTCCAGCTGGTCACAGTGCCACGCACAGGGGACAACATGTCTCTAGTTCACCAGGCCTTGAAGAAGGCTTCCGGATCATGACAACTGCAGGAAGTTGTAAAAGTAAAAAAACTGGCTATTCTTTACTTTTTCAAGTGGCCAATATTGTATTTTCAATACACATTAAACCATTTTAAAGTAGTCTCTAGTAAGTCTCTATTAGGCGTGATAAGTGATGATGCAATTAGAAGTAATAATAATGTATTGTGTTGACCTAAAGGAAATGTATATTCCGTGAGATATCTAGAGGAAGAAATTGAAAAACAATTATAAATATATATATATTTTACATAAAAGGTCACATCTTTAATGGAACAACATGGAATGAAATACCTGAAGGTGCTTGTTCTGCATCTGGCAACATCTGAACTGCAAAGTCCCCTGAAAAGTCGAATGGAGCATATCTAGCATCTAACCAAATTCCTGATAAGGCAGGACAAATTAGATCAGACAGGATGAACCCTGATAAATGACCCTAGCTACCTGGCACATGAACAATTGCAGTGTAGAGATAGTGTGAAACAAGACTGGGGAACTAGGGAACCCGGTGGTCCCATCCAGAGATACACTCAGACTGGGGAACTAGGGAACACGGTGGTCCCATCCAGAGATACACTCAGACTGGGGAACGAGGGAACACGGTGGTCCCATCCAGAGATACACTCAGACTGGGGAACTAGGGAACACGGTGGTCCCATCCAGAGATACACTCAGACTGGGGAACTAGGGAACACGGTGGTCCCATCCAGAGATACACTCAGACTGGGGAACTAGGGAACACGGTGGTCCCATCCAGAGATACACTCAGACTGGGGAACTAGGGAACACGGTGGTCCCATCTAAAGATACAGTCCGACAAGGGAACTAGGGAACACGGTGGTCCCATCTAAAGATACACTCAGACAAGGCCAAGCAGAAAGGAAACAGCTCCAACCATGTCACCAAACATACACCACCAAAGGGACCTACAGAATCCACAAACTAACCAGAGACAAGGCCGGGGATAAACCACAGAGTTGCCTCCCAACACACAAGGCTCCAAGGTGTGCAAAACCAGACGGAAATATCTAATCGGTGACTTAACCCACTAACCTCAAGTAATCCATAAATCCCACCTTCTTAAGCGACAGCATGGGGGAGCACGAGAAAGCAGTGACTTGATCCGCGTAAAAAAGGGTCAGTAGCTCACTCACTTGAAAACCTTGATTAGCTCCACAGGCACACAAGCGGCCTAAGGGAGTCGCTGGAGTGCGATGACCAAGGTTCTCACTAAGATGCACTACTCCTGTCACTACTTATCTACTCTGATCTGCTCTGGCTTTGACATGAACAAAATAACAGCCTCAATAATACTGCGATAGATCGGGTCTGTGGTTTAATGTTGTTGTTTGTAGTGTTTCTTAACTCATTCTTGCTGTAATGTACTTAGTAGTAATGCGCTTTTGGAAGCTTCAAGGTCTGAAGGTGAAGCCCACGATTTTCCAGTTTATTGAGACAGGAAAGGAGAATCAAATGGATTAGGTTTTAGATAGAGCTCAATAAGGAATAGCACCGATCAACCTGTGCTGTTTCATGCTTCGTAATGAAAAATCTATAAGGTGTCAAAGCAATGGACATTAATCATCTAAAATCTTGGAGAAGAGCAAAGAGGCACAATTTTTTTAGTCATAGGGGTTACAAGGTAATTGGAATTTGAATTACATTATTGGAACTTTTTAGGTCTTTTTTCTGTATTCTGGATCCTGGTACCTGTAGACTTTTGCGTGTCCACTTGTGTTTCCTGGTATGCATGCGTCATGCATGAGGTTACACGCAGTAACAGTTAGCCTGGCTGATGCGACCCACCTGACTACACAGCAAGTTAGGGGATGGTGTCAGCCAGAATGTATCGTAAGGATCCGCTCCCCGTGGTGTCTGTGCTAAGGTTTCTGGGGCGTCTATCTGGAATATAGTCTTTCTGTTCCCCAACGAGATGTCTGTGGACTATTTTTACTCTAATTGTTTTCACTTTTCTTTCTCCTAGTGCATGAGGAACCCAGCTCTGCTGCAGACACGTTTAGAGTTTAGTCTGCTTCCCCACGACCAGGAAGATGTCAGGGTCCTACGATGAATCTGCTGCTGCCGCCGCTTCTGACGACGCCATGGACAGCTTTTGGGAGGTATGTCTGAAGAGCTGTACCTACCGGTCTCCCTGACAACTGTACCTACCGGTCTCCGGGACAACAATCCCTCTTTATGAGACAAAGGCACCACTAGCCACCAGCATCCTCTCTGGAGGAAACTGTTGTGAACAGAAAGCAAACACTATGCTCTAGGTCAGGGGTCTCAAACCGGTTCCACGGAGGGCCGAGTGTCTGCAGGTTTTAGTTTTTTCCTGTAAATTGGTTCCAGTTTCAGACCTAAATAACCAGATGAGGGTTGACCTAACCAATCAGTGACATAATTAATCAATCAAGTACAAGGTGAGAGTGAAAACCTGCAGACACTCGGCCCTCCGTGGAACCGGTTTGAGACCCCTGCTCTAGGTCAAGCTGCCCAATAAGGTTCATGGGCAATGGCCATACTGTAGGTGTTCTCTCCAGCACTAATGTAGCACACCTGCTGCTGATAATTAGCTGGATGAAAAGCTAAATCAAGTTAGTCACAACTAGGAACAGAGAAAAAACCTCCTGGATGGTAACTCTCCCCGAACAGGGTTGGACAGCCGTGCCATGTCGGTGAAGATGCACATGAATATGGTTGGATATTGATGTTGTTGTTGATGTAAAGCTAATACCACATCAGTGGTAATGAATTTATAGCACAGAGTCCCTATTGTGGCATCATAGAAGGAGGACCACTGAGGCACAGACAGAGCCTCTCAGTGAAAGGCAGAACTGAGGGGGCCATTCAGCCCAGATGCACCTGCCCTGAGATCTTTATTCAGCCAAGAAAGCTCTAAGCTGTGCATACCGAATAACAATGAATAATGTAATCATACGAAAAACACATATCTCACTGAAAATCCCCCGGAAAATGTTGAACTACAAACGGAGGATAACATACTCTATGTGCAACTGACATCCTAGGGACTGCTGATATCACTTCAGATACAGTAACGCACTCATGGTCAAGCCAGCTAGGGGCCCATACGTTCTGACTAGGCTGACTGATCTGTGGGCTGCATTCCTATGACCGTCCAGTCTCTGAGATTCTGTCTGCTTGCATTAGAGCAGAGGACAGGATTATGGCAGTCACTGTGCACGAGCTCACACACACACACGCACAGACGTGCACAAAGCCGCAGCCATTGCATAACTACACATGCACAGGCACGAGCCTCTGCCCCTCCCCCCTTCTTTCACCATGAGCTCACGCCCCCTGCAGGCACGAAGTGGGAGGGGCATCAGAGTGCAGTACTAGATGTTAAGGGAGCTTCTTTTAAGGTGGTATGAGATGGATGAAGGTACAGATGGTCCTTTATTGTTATGGTATTAGAATCAGAATGTCAGCTTTAATGTCAAGTACACCCCTACAAGGAAGGGGTGTAAGTGGTACTTTAAAACAGTAAGTAAGTAAAATAATACAGTAAGTAAAAACCTAAACACAATATAACGTGTGCAAGACATATAGTTGCATAATTAGTACATAATATATCATTTTCAACAATAAGTCAGAGTAATGCTAGAATTATAGGATCAGTTATACAACATTTCTAATGGGACTCTTACACTTGATAAATACTTACATTTGTTAACTGAGTGGTGAAGCGATCCAAGGCATTGGATCGTCGCGTTGAGGTTCAATACCAAGGTGTGCCACAAACAGTCATTACCAAGATGGAATGGCTGCAAGCTAAACAAAGGTCTTTAGTTTTCTAAATCATGGGGTGCACTGATAATGCACATGGTGTAAATGTCACAGTGTAAAAGCAGGGATGATAACGATGGTGTAAATGTCACAGTGTAAATGCAGGGATGATAACGATGGTGTAAATGTCACAGTGTAAATGCAGGGATGATAACGATGGTGTAAATGTCACAGTGTAAATGCAGGGATGATAACGATGGTGTAAATGTCACAGTGTAAATGCAGGGATGATAACGATGGTGTAAATGTCACAGTGTAAATGCAGGGATGATAACGATGGTGTAAATGTCACAGTGTTAAAGGGGGGATGAATAATGATGCTGTTAATGTCACAGTGTGAAAGCAGGGATGATTAATGATATTGTAAATGTCACAGTGTAAAAGCAGGATGATTAACAATGTAAATGTAGTAGGGCGGAGGTTACGAAGCGGATTGGTGGAGTGGTAAATAACAGCTAAATTATGGAGTCACTTTTTAGCAGTAAACTTAAATGTCACGTTGCCATAGTAAAACATTGTCAGCGTGGTCATTCTGACATGGGTTTACTGGCATGCGTGAACGAAGCCTCCTTGGGGGACAAGAAACCAAATAACTTTACATTCCAAGTGGGCAACGTGGGTATTGAATGAGAGTGAGCAGTCAAACTAAAAACCAAGATATTTATAGGTGCTGACAAAGTCCTATCCAGTGCAAGGATATTTTAAGGGCTTCAATTAAAAAGCAAACTGTACATTTTGCCTTGAAGTTATTCCTGATGAGTTTCTACAAAAAGCCACCTATATTATTCATCAGACATAGTGGGATTGGGAAGAAAAGGGGAATACGGCTTGTAAAACAATTAATAATAATAAAAGGAAAAAGAATCCCAGAGGGCATTTTATTATATTATGATTAATGCTGGTTGTGACCGCATCCAGATATAAGCGAAGCGTTCTGTGTCACTTCTATGTGAAATTAGCCTCATCCTCCTCTGATCTCTCAGGTGGGGAACTACAAGCGAGCCGTCAAGAGGGTTGACGACGGCCACCGACTCTGCAACGACCTCATGGGCTGCCTTCAGGAACGGGCCAAGATAGAAAAGGCCTATGGTGACCAGCTGACTGCCTGGTCAAAGAGATGGAGGCAGCTGATTGAGAAAGGTTAGCATTGGGGATTGAAGAGGTCCAAGCCGGTGATCAACCGCATTGTATCTTCTAGTCCGTTTCGAGGTTCGATTGACCTTAAATTAATCTTACTTCTCAACTAGGCTCATCCAAATTATAGTGTGAGATATTCCATTCAGATGACACCAATTATGTTGCATGTAACAGCCCCGGGGTCATTTCTGAATTGCAGTGGTAACATGTTTTTACTTCGACACAATGCAAAACGGTTTAAACCAGCAGGATGTTGTAACTATTGTCGCAACAATTATACTCGCAAAACATCCATGTGTATAAACTTTAGAAACTACTGTGGGCTAGCAAAGTGACTTGTCCTTTTGGTGATGCGTAGATATGTACTAGCAGTCATTGGTGACATTCAGACATATTTACTACAAACCATACATACCCTTGTGACATCATCTAACCCTAGGTCCACAGTATGGCACTGTGGAGAGGGCGTGGCTTGGTGTGATGACTGAGGCTGAAAAGGTGAGCGAGTTGCATCAGGAGGTGAAGAACGGCTTGATCAATGAAGACCTGGAGAAGGTCAAGAACTGGCAGAAGGAGGCCTACCATAAGCAAATGATTGGAGGCTTCAAGGAGGCCAAAGAGGCTGACGAGGGCTTCAAGAAGGCCCAGAAACCCTGGGCCAAGAAGCTGAAAGAGGTGAGGGAGCTGGGGGGGTGGTTGCATGTTATTGCAACATGATGTTTAAAAGGGGACACCTCTAAAGATAAGGAACCTGAAAACCTGGTTTTAGAGTAAACAAGCTCTTAACTCTTAGAGTAGTTTATAAGATAATGGTTGACATTGCTCAGACAAACTCTGAGCCGTGATAAAAAGAAAGTCATAAAAGTAAAGTCACAACTTAACAATTTTTTAAATGAACAGTACTCAGATTCACCATAGTTAGATTGGCCCAGTGAAACCAAAAGGTCCTACCACTAATACACAATAAGATTTTTAAACCATAATGTGATGTTGTTCTGCTGTTTCCCGTGAGTCATTCCCATCAGTAGGTGTATTAGTCTATTTGCCATTGTGTCAGTCTGACTGCCTGAAAAGTGACTGATAAGATGTAAGATCGTGATCTTACATCCAATCAGTGTAATTCCTGTTGTAGTTCCACACATAACGCAGCTGTCCTTTGACTGGGACCCATTGAAATCAGGCTTAAGAGGATTTTGAAAAGGCATTAGGTTTGTGCACACGTTCTGACAAATAGCTTAATGTAGGTATAGATTCTGTGTTGTAACCATAATAACTTGCTGTATCACTCATAGAAGCGGAGCATCAGAGATGAACATTGGCCAGGAAAAAGTAACAATTATGTCTTTGTATGAGTATACTAAGATCCTATATGTGCTTGCACAGATGGAGACTGCTAAGAAAACATACCACATGGCGTGTAAGGAGGAGAAACTGGCTGCCACCCGAGAGGCTGATGGGAAGACACAGGCCTCGGTCACAACTGACCAGCAAAAGAAACTCCACGAGAAAACAGACAAATGCAAACACGACGTGCAGAAGGTGAGACAGCGAGGCTCAGAATTTACCACAGGCCATTTGACCTTCTTCATACCAAACAGGTGACAACTCCATTTTAGCTAGCGTCATTCCAATGTTTCTCACTACTGTGGTGAGTTTGTGTGTTTTCAGTTATAGGCTATATGTATACCGAGCTTTCTGTTTCTGTTTGCGGCTTAATAAGTGTAATAAAGCTGTGAAAGAAAGAATCAATGCAGGACTATTTAAGATGACAGAGCGTGGCAGTCGGGTAGATAACCATGGCGATCACACAGGAAATAATCCATCAGGATGACTCTCCCACTCCATTAGCAAGGCGTTGGTAAGAAAAAGAGCGGACGACACTGAGAATGGGAGAGTAAGATGATTACATTGTATGGATAAATGTTGCTTTGTGTACACTTTATGCAAAATGTCCGCTTGTAAAGACGTCATAATCACCTCATCACAGCCAATTATGGCTGACGGGGAGTCCTACTCTGATTTATTTACCTCAGTCATAATGGGAATGCAACCTGAAGAGCTACACCTACCTGCAGGGAAAAAGCTCTTCTTTTGCCAGACCTCCTGTGGGTAAAATGCACTGCATCCCATCCCTGTGTGCTTCCTCCCACCTCCAGGCTAAGGAGAAGTATGAGAAGTCTCTGCAGGAGCTGGGCTCCGTCACGCCGTCGTACCAGGAGAGCATGGAGCAGGTGTTTGACCAGTGTCAGCAGCACGAGGTCAAGAGACTCACCTTCCTCAAGGAGATCCTGCTGGATATCAAACGCCATCTCAATCTTACTGAGAACCAAAGGTCTGCTATTGTCCCAGAAGTACATGTCAACTGCATTACCCTTTACCTCAACCGTGGCCTTTGAATGAAAGGGTTGTGGAAAACGGAAAAATACTGTTTCATTTCATACGGCGTGTAATAGATTGAGCCACAGGGCGATTTTTATTATATTAATAAATAATATTTGTACAAAGGAAACTGATCTGGTAAAAGCCTTAAAAGTAATTGTATTCAGCCCTGGTGCTGATTTACAATAATGGTTATTTTAGTATCTAAACTATATCAAATCTGCCTAAACAGAGTTTCTACATTAGTTTACATTAATACAGTCAAAAAACCTTAATTACAGGATTATTCGCCTGAAATGCTCATCTGCATTATTTTTAGTTATTAGTTGAGTCTCTGGATTGCTGGAATTATCCCATCATATGGGAAGCCTAATTGATGATGCTGCTTTCATTACAGTTAATGTCAACCAGATTCATTTCAAACCATTTCAGTCTTTCAGAGTCATACCACTAATTGCACTGATAATGCATTAAATTATGTTTCAGACAAATTGCATCATATCAGAGAGAGAGAGCGGTTGTCATATTATGGGCTGTGGATTGTGATACAGGTTCCTTGGTGATTTAAATAAGTAGTTGCTTATAAGTTATTTCCTGAGCCCCTAGTCTTTATCAGTAATAAACTACAAACCCAAACCCAGTACTTTGTTCCCTCCTATACACTTGTGCATATCAAGACATCAGTAAATGCAGAAAAAGTGTAGGTGCAATGGCTATGGCCGATTTGAATCATCCAACTGATTGTTGATTATAACATCTGACTCCTCAATTCCTGGCAAATTCACCATGAAATGCCATCATCTGTAGGAGTTGACTGTCACCTATTCTGTTTTTCTGTCTCCACCTTCCGACGGAAACGACGCCCATCGATCCTGACCACCTAATATCTCAGTACTAAAACATGTTCAATGTAAAAACCTCATTCCGTGCTGTCAGTTGACCGAATGACCCAGTCAAAACCACTCCTTCCGTTGTTACCGCCGGAGCGTCATGAACAAGCAGAGCCCCACCCGCCGGCATCATTTTGGGGCCATGAACAACCTCTCTTTGCGTCACCATGTCGCTCCTGCCCTGTGCTTCACAGCTATGGTTCAGTATACCGGGACCTGGAACGCACCATCCTGGGCGCCAACACACAGGAGGATCTGCAGTGGTTCAGCAACCACCATGGCCCGGGCATGCATATGAACTGGCCCACGTTTGAGGTACTGTACACTATTCAGCGCCCCACTAACACACCTGGCAGTTTAGGAACATTTACCACAACACGTGGACTCGAAAACTAGCGCATCTTTTGCCAGACGGTTTAATACATTAGCTTGCGTTCGGAGGATTGTCTGATTTTAAAAGGAAAAGGCCATTGGCCCGATGTATGTGTCTTGAGGATTTATCCCGGTGTCTGCTAAACAGGAGTATAACCCAGATGCTACTGCTGCTGTCGTTAAGAGAGAGAAAGTGAAGAAGCCAGATGGCGCCCCGCCAACCCCCAGCACCGAACATGTCGCACCTCCTGGAGACCGTGGCAGGTTGGAGGACCCGTCCGCTAGGCTAACTATGGCTACATAGTTCCTCTGTATCGTTAATGGTTTCGCGCCATTTTAATGATTCGGTTCGCTAATGAGGTCTTTCCCGAATGGTGTTACGGTTATTAGTCTACAGCCATCTACTGGGGTTCTAGAAATTGCCACGGAGTTGGAATCTCTCCGACCCGAAACATTTCCAGGGTCTCTTCACCAGTGAATATTCCTCTTCTCCAGCGTGAGCAGCTATGAACGGAACCAGGCCTACAACACCGAGTGGTCCGACGACGAGGTGCCGGCAGCGTACTCAGGCGGTGAGACCAACGGCGGCGGCAACGGGAACTCCTTTGAGGAAGACTCTGGGAGCGCGGGGAAAGGGGGTGCCGGGACCGGAACGGCATCCGGGGTACGAGTCCGGGCCCTGTATGACTATGACGGACAAGAACAGGACGAGCTCACCTTTAAAGCTGGTAAGCAATGACGCCGATCATCCGTCTTTACGGTCTCCGTTGGGCTGTGACGCGACCTGTTTCATGGTTGTAGATGTGAGTCAAAAGTTAAAATGAACTTGAAAAGCTATATAACTAAGAGTGTCAGTGTCACATTATGAATCAATTGGCCGAGTTACTGATACTGGATACAAGGTGGTTGTCTGAAGGCCAAAAAGGTGGTTTGGGGTTGAAAGTGTGGGACGATGGGCTGTTCAGCTCCCACCTATTCCTTTGCTTGGATTAGTGGATACAGCTTCTTTTTGTAACGTCTTCATATAGTTAATCTAGCCTCTTGAAGCTACATAATCATTTAGCACATTTCAATACTGATCATTTATACATGTATACAGTGTCACCTGCAGATCTATGTCAACCTAAGCATGATCGGACATTAGAGAACCTTACCAGAACTCATACAAAATAATTTTTAGTTAACCCCCTCTCTTTTTTTCAAGCTCTCTGGCAAAGCAGGCATGACAGTATCTCTGCCTCCCATTCCAAAGCCTGTGTTTTTCTGGGACGAAGATAGTAGTGATTAGTCAATAATGGCCGTATTCTACTTCCTTCCATTAAAGACACCTGCTAGTCATTAGCAATTGTCTTCTGACTCCCAATTAAGAGGACGTCAGTTCAGTCTTCATAACATCAGTCATCCAGCCTGACTTACTAAAGAAACCATATGTACTATGGATCATTTATGTTTTAAAAACATCATGGAATGAGCATAGAACGCATGTCAGCTAAGGGAATGAACATGTTCTTCACAGGTGACGAATTGACCAAGACTGAGGATGAAGATGACCAGGGCTGGTGTAGAGGTCGCCTGGACACAGGCCGAGAAGGACTGTACCCGGCCAATTACGTTGAGGAGATCTAATGACCCCAGAGGTGGAGGATATAAACCACTGGAGGCAACTCGTACTGTCTCAACCAATTGCACCGCACATAGCCAGAGACTTACGAGCAACACACCCCTTGCCCAACAGATGCGCCAAGTAGAGGCTTGCCTAAATAAAAGTTAGTGACATAAGAGAAGACAGTATATCAACATTATATTTATCCAGTATTTGGGATGGGGAGTACTTATACACTAAAAGAGGAGCAGCATTTATTCCAGTGAACACAAACTCAAACATACTGTGACATTGAGCCAATGCGGGGACACATTTTGCCTGTCTTTTCAGCGGTGTAAAGATCATGCAGGTGATTCAGCGTCCTAGCAGTATATTCTTCTATAACGGTGTGACGATAATGTAACCAAGTGTACCCACCGACCCATTTAACTAGAACAAGCTACTCAGACGGCATCGTGTGTATGATGTCATTTTGTGTAGCTTTTTCAATGCTGTGTGTGTTCAGTCCTCATCTTTACATCGGGAATGCTCTGTAGTTAGAAGTACCACCAAATGTATCCTAGGTTTGATTGTTTTACTTTTTGTGATTGGGTCTAATCCGTTCTGTTTTTAGCAGTGTGTGCAGTGCTCCAGTGTTTATCTTGGTTTCTCTGTTGGTTTGTCATAGCAGCATGTGCTATGCAATACGCATTCCCTAACCACCGAGCCATATTAAGGCTACAAGTTGCAACAAAATCCCCAATGTAGAGGATCAGAATTCACCGTCAGTGACAGACACAGCATTAGAAATGTACCACCGCAAGCTGTAGTGAAGTGTCCGTCTTCACAGCCAGAGGTGGAGTTGGTGGATAACACTTGTCTCATTCATCCCGTCACCACCATAAAATCACGACATCTCGTTTTCCTTATTTACAAAAGAACAGAATCTAGAATAGCTGTCCATTTTGATTCATTGCTGGGTATTAAATGAAACACCTGAAGAAACGTCAGCATTGTTAGTGTCAGTAGGCCACACGTTATCACCTGTCTCATGCCAAGATAGGGACATCCATTTTTAAGGTACCATGCCTCAGATCCTGGTCTTGATGCAAACATGGATATGAATGTACCATTGTTGGACCCTGGAAGGTGATATGCTGCATTCAACTCAGTAGGTGGTATTCCATGGTCATAGAGAACTATACGAGGCAAAAAAGCAGTTAGAAACCCACATTCACCTACTGAGCCAAAGAATGACCGAAATCCAAAATGCATAAACATCTATCCATGCAATTACTCATATCGCATAATCCTGTCAGGGATGTTGAGGTCGAGATGCAAACCCTTCCTATCCTCTCACTCTTTCTTTATTCATTTAATAGACGATCCACGGGGTGAGACCTGAGCAAACCTAGTGACAACAGTATATCATAAACCATGTCGGCAGTAATTTAATTTGAATTAATTCCAGTAGTATAGTTAACATACTTACACCTAACTCAGCTCTTGGTTTAAATAAAAATGAACACAGGACTACAGTACTTTCTAAGAATCCTAGCTTATCAGATGTTATCTGATGCAAATGTATGGCCATAACACTATCGGAATAACACATGCTGTGATGTTGCAAAAGCAGGTGTCATGGACATGAGGTTTGGTCTCCTCAAGTTTTATGTCAGAATATTTTATAGCGCAACATGTTTAGTTTATGACTTCAGCTGAGATTCCAGCAGGCGTTGGAGTCACTGTTTGTGAGAACACATCACCAGCTCACATATTAGTTAGTGTAAACTCTTCAACTAAGCCAAAACACGTAATACCATGGAAATATATTATATACAGACATACACTAAAAAACACACAGACAAAAATCTCGGGTAGATATTGTGGGGACAAACATTTTTATCATCCAGCGTATGAGTTGTGTAATATAAAAATACAAATAAAAAAATCCAAGTGATTAAATACTAAGACAAAATGTAGTGTCATACATGTAAATGTGTTACAACAAAATAACAGCAAATGGAAAAACGTTAAGTGATAGGTACCATATGAATTTTATTCCAATAAAATTGTCAATGTACCATATAAGCGCGTGAAGTTACCCCACGCCGTCAGATTTGTATATGATTATGTAATTTAAAGATTATATTATATTGTAACTGTACAACTGTGTTGAGTTGGAAATGAAACCTAACTACGTTGAGGCAGTAAAAAAAGGTGTATGTAAATGCTTTTTTATGTTAATTATTCTCTTCCTTATGCACACAAGGGGGCAGCGACTCATGTTGTGAGAACCCTTGTTTAGCAGTGTAGAAGATGTATGTTTATAGTTAGTGATGTCATTTTATCTCCTAACTGGTGTAGTGCCTGTTCATCTTAATGTAACAAAACATTCATTTAAATATGCATAAAGATGATTATGATCATAGTAGTAATGAACATTTTGAATCAAAGTTGTTGTGGTGGTGTCAATATTGCAATATTGGTTTGAAAGGGGTAAACAAGCTTGTTGAGAATACAAACAAAACATTTTGTCTCATGTGTTTTTGTTTTTTGCACACAAAAAAAAAACTGAAAGTACACTGAGGACAGATTCAAGCCTAGTTCAGTCGGGCTTTGGGTAGTAGTAGTAGTAGTAGTAGTAGTAGTAGTAGTATTAGTAGTAGTAGTAGTAGACCGTGGTGAACCAGGGAGGGGGCTTGAAGAGCATAGCTCTATAGATTTGCTTAAATTGCAAGCTAAGCTAGTTCTGCCTTTAAGAAAATAAAAATAGTGGAGTAGCTAATCCCTGTTAGCTAGCTTTTGTTAGTGGGGGACAATGCAACGATTCAAAGCTAACTCGCCTACTTACACTGTTTCCCCAAAGTTAACTAGCAAAACTTGATAACAGCTATAGCCTTTGCGTTATTGGAATGGGCAGGGTCCAAACATGGCAGACAACGGTATTACAAAATATAAGTATTGATGATGTTTTTATGTTTGTTAACGTTGGGTAGAACATCTTTTTCGTCTGGCCAGTTTTACCCAGATAAAAAATGTATGCTAAGGGAGGACATAATGGGAGGACATATCCCCTATGATCGGGGATGATGCAAAAGGATGTCAGTGGTGTCGTTGTGGTAAAACAGCCAATCTAGTGTCAATACCACAAAGAGCCATTCGAGAGCCAATTTTCTGTGTCACTGAGAACACTAATCTTCAGCTAATCACAAGCCAGAAACAGTAGTTCCCCCCAGGCACCAGACGACCCTTTAATGCCAAACCAGCTGAACCAGTTCTGTCATTTTCAACCATGAAAAGTCCCTACATCCATCTTGCACCTCAACGGTCTACAACCTAAATTCCCCAAACTCCATCCCCCTCTTCACCTCTCCTGGCACCCTGCCCCATCCAATATACTCTCAAGACTGCTCTCAGGTAGACGGCTTAAGGTGACGCACCAACTGTCACCTGTATGGTTTCTTTCCTCGTGTTATAACCCCCTAGAGACCAGCCATCGGGCTCATAGGCATCACACTGACCAACACTTTGCATGAAAGCAAAAAACATCCAGAAGGTTAAGTGTTAGCAGGGTGTTAGCATTGTGTAACCAATCACCAAGAAGTGTTTGTTTTGGTCCTTTAAAAACTTAAGACAAGTATCCTGGGAAATGCTCAAAATAAAAAGATTTATTAGAGCAAGAAAAGTAGTAATTATTGGGACTTATATTAGAGTAAGAAAAGCATACTTCAAAAGTAACAAAAGCTTTCTTGTCAGGTTGGTAACAAACCATTTCTTCACATAATAATATGTTGCCTAACAATCTGGTCACGTTGTTGTTTTACTGTTCATTGGTTTTGTGGTACATGTTTAAAACTGCTGATGTAAAAAGGGCTCTATAAAACAAATGTTATTGATTGAATGTACAAGCACATTCAGTTATTCCTGCGCTGTCCTCTTACAATCTGTCTCTTTGGGGCATGGAAGATGACGGTGTTGGCCTAGGTGACAAATAATGAGCAGGTCACAGCTTCCCTCTATTTTGACATGACTGTATGTCAACTGTTAGTTAAACAAGCCACCCTATATTGTTTTACCTAAATGTATGTAAACATTTCAGGAGAGTGCACAAATAATTCGTTTTTAGCACATTTCTTACAGAGGCGCAAACACAATACACCTGGGTTGTCAAGGATAGGCTTACCTATAGGTTTTCAAATTGTACCAATAACTATTTTTGAGCCGTAGGTCTACTTCATCTAGCGGCAACAGTAGAAATACAAACAAATCATCAATATCCTAATACCAGAACTAACCCTCTCTTTTGTCCCAAGCGTCCCATCCTGTCCTGACAGGTCAACTGTTTAAGAGGATCACAACCAGGGTGCGTCATGTCAAACCTGAATAACTGACTAACCTACAAATAACATTGAGTAGTTATTATGACTGAACAGCATTTGTTAATGACCCATCATTAGGATGCAAATTCAATGTGCACAAAATGGTATTTACCACAAAAAGCAGACTTAACTATGAAAATAGAAAGAGGACAGGGGCCGTTTAGCCTCCTTCCGACAATGGCGGACTGGGGCCAGGTGTGCCTCGTCAGGGGTGGCAGCTGGGCTGATTGTCAGTACAGCAAGTAAGCCGCGTTCCAGGGCTCTGTTCGGGCCTGTTGGTTCTTGGGGCGTTCTAGGGCTCTGTTCGGGCCTGGTGGTTCTCGGGGCGTTCTAGGGCTCTGTTCTGGCCTGGTGGTTCTTGGGGCGTTCTAGGGCTCTGTTCTGGCCTGGTGGTTCTTGGGGCGTTCTAGGGCTCTGTTCTGGCCTGGTGGTTTTTGGGGCGTTCTCGCAGTGCTGAAGCAGGAAAGGGTGCATTTGAGCCAATTTAAAGAAGTTGTTTAATTTCATCTGTCATTTTGAATTTGCATAACTTCGCTTTGAATAGTGGTAAATGAATTATAGTGTAGCTGAATAATGATCTTCCCTGAGTTTTGTTTTTCCGGTGTTCCACAGATTCGTATTTGCATATTTTGCATAAGTACCCAAACATAGATTTATTTTAGAGTAAAACAATAAATTATCAGATACATAATGTTGTCTATGTATTGCCTGTATTTATCTAGTCCAGTAAATGTTTTTCCAAAACTAAACTAGCGTACAGGAAAAGTGTCCAAGTACAATTGTACAATACTTGAAATGATTCAATTGTTCGTTCTTATGACTGAAATAACATGATCCGGATGTGATCGGAATCTGCTTCATGCAGGTAAGCGTTTAAATGGTACAGTGTGTACATTTTTATTACTTAAAATGAGCAAATTGTGGAGCATTTGTCAACTGGCAAAACACACTATTGAGATGTGACCTTCTAGACAGATAAATTCAGCATTGATGGAAATGTACCAAACAGGCACTCGCTGGAATTGCCTGTAATCTTAACGAGTAATGCAAATACATGAAATAGAGAATCCTGAACACGCACTGGATCTTAGGGGGCCTTCTGCTTTTGGAGAGAAGGGAAGAATCCCCCCGCCCCATCTGAAACGTTTACAATCATCCGCACTCCTTTTGATCTCTTGTGGGTGTTTCATACAGGATGGACAAACTGGTAGACTAGTCTCTGAGACACATCTGGCTTGCGGATGATGCCCTTCTTGTAGTACTGCCTGATAGAGCGGCTCAGCTTGTCATAGTTCATAGCTGGGCGGTTCTTCCTGATGCCCCATAACCTGGCCACATGAGTAGAGTCTTCAATCTTGAAGATTCCTGATGATTCATGGGAACATTTCATTAAGAGAGATGGACTTCACCAATTTCAGTAACCAATGAGCCCAAGTCAACTTCCAACCCACTTAAACTCATCCCCTGTGGCACTCACCTTTCTCCTTGTTTAGCCAGCGGATGCAGCGCCCGTAGTTGTGGGGTTTAAGGAGCAGCTCTCTGAGAAACTGCCATAGATGTATGGGCTGTCCGGAGCAGGAGGAGTCAGCCTCTGGCCACAGCTCCTCAGTACCATGTATCCTGTCACCTTCTGGTGTGCAGCGCTGCTTCATACATGCAGCTGTGACAAAAACAACACAACATTAAAAAGAATCATCACAGAACAAGAAAAACATGAACTACTGCCTCATTCGATTTACCTAAATACTTTATCAAATGAGAATCATGCCCTGTATACAGCCTGTATGGTCGTGGGTTGTCTTACCTGATCTCCAGATTTCCAGGTGAGCGTACAGCAGGTCTCCACACGGCACTGAACGCTGCCGAAAGTCCTCCTCCGTCATGGAGCACAGATCCTTCCCATTGAGCTCCTGGAACACCTTGTCAACGTGGGGTAGTTTGTATAGGTGCTCCGTCCACAGGAGCCACTTCTGGACGTTGCCACAGTTCCACTCCATGGGATCTTCAGACGATTTACATGTTGATCATTTTCCCAAAGCAAGTTGCAGTACATTCTTACAGTAACATGCAACGGCAGATGCATAGGTAACCTATTGAAAGGTGACGCATCCTACGTGAACATTATGTCAGTTTCCTACGGCCGATAGTGAGTGGGTGAGCGTGTGAGGTGATGAACCGTCAACAAAAATATTTGCACAAGGCTCCAGACAGGTTATTGGGCTTGAGCCTTGGTAACATTAGCACACAAGTAGATGTGTTGCTTAAATAACAGGTTACAAAAATGATGACCAGTACTGTTTGCTATAAGAGCATACTATGGTATTTCAACTGACAACACTTACTCTCTATCCTCTGTCAATCTACTGACAGATCCTGACAGAGATAATGATGATTGATAGATTGATGACAGCAGGACAGAGTTTGCAGCAGGATTGTAATAGAAATATTAGTAGAATGTTAACAGATAATGAGCACCAAAAAACATACTTGTTAAACCATTTTCCTACCTGGGGTAATGTTGAGCAGCTTGCAAGCAGTTTCTATGTCCTTCAGCACCTCTCCCAACACCATGCTCTGGACCTGCTCCAGACAGCGCTCCTCCACCTGTCCATCCAGCCCAGAAGGCGCCCCAAACCCCAGGCTATGGCTGTTGATGTCGGGGCACTGCTCAAGAGCCTTGACGGGAGTCAGGGGGGCCACCGCCTCGGACTTCTTCAGAAAGCACGAGCTGTTGTCCGTGAGGAGCATGTCTAAACAAGGCCGGAAGACCCCTTGCAAGCTCCGTTCAGTAACGGCGTGTTTGGGTAAGCTTATAAGTCCATGGGGGGGCTTTATGTCATCCTCCCAAGCCCTCGGGGCAGACGCGCGTTGGGGGAATTCAGTGAAGGTAATCAGGGGAAGGTCAACTGTGCTCCCCACACAGTCACAGCCTGGACTCCCCATAGATTTAACAGCACTGTAAAAAAAAAAATAATGTTGTGTAAAGTTATTCATACTAGACGCACATGTTTTCTGAATGATTCGTGGCCTCATTTGAAGAAAACAGCAGACATGGCGCTAGGCTGTTTATATATTGACACAGTAAGGTGTAAGACTTTTCTAACAAGGAACTGTCATCCATGAGTGACACTTTCTATTTTTCTAGTCACTTTGTTTGCTGCCTTATTTTCCTTTTCAATTCATGTGGCAAGATGCACTCTTAGACAGTACTCTCTTCATGCTGCATTGGAACCATGCCCTGAAAGCTCAAATATTGAAACAGTAATAATCCCAAAGCAAACATGACATTTCACAAATGTTTGCCGTTTTGGCACTGAAATCCAGAATTAATATTTAATAATAAAAGAAAACAATTGTTCAGAGTAGTGTGAATTAATTTAAAAGGGCTGACCTTTGTCATCAGTAATTATGCTCAAGTGTGATAGGATGAGCCCTGCAGGAAGAATGTTATGTTAGTTTTTTTTTTTTTTTTTACATCAGACGGAACAGTTGTTTCACTGATAACTTAATTCCCCTGTTCCTCATAGCTTACCCTAAGGAGACATCTAAATGTAAATGAAGAGTCAACACATGATGAAGACAGGGCTGAAGGGAAGAGCACTTATTCATCACTTAACATATATATATATATATATATATATATATATATATATATGTGTGTGTATACCGTGCTAGAAGTGGTGTAATAGAAACATTATGTTTCATGTTATTACAGCATACCTAGTAAGTGTTGAATGGACCACCTTTTTATTTTCTTTCTAAATGTCAATATTTTGAAAGACACTTTGGGAATATGTTTATATTCTTTTCCATGTTCTGTGCACTTGAATACAAAAGTTTCCCTCCTCCGCCTACATTAATAATAGGGGGGGAGGGGGTCCTCACCCCACAGTAAGAAGTAAGGGGTGAAATTACTTTAAGAAACAAAGGGTGAACTGAAAAGCATCATCCTATATAAACCAAGTCAAGCAATTACATCATGCGATATTCTATTATTCTCAGATGACTCGGCTGGTTGCTCAGGTGCAGGTGACCACTGACAGGGTCAAGTAATTTGGTCATCAGGAGTGATTTGAGGTTAATTGGGGCAAAAAAACAAGCCTTTATATGAGTAAGACAACAACTGGGGTGAAGCAAAACGAATAGGAGTGGACAATGTTAATGCAAATAACTTTTAAGTGTGAGACAAGTTTTTTTGTTGGGGGTGTACAGTTGTAAATGGTCCATGGGGAAATGTTTAATGTTACACACATGTTCATCAAAGCTGATATATAGATGAGGATTCCATGCATTGACATGATAACGCCTAATTAATGTAATTTTCCCACTCTGTGGGATAGAAAGCTCTTGATATATAATGAAAATATAATTTTTGCTCTACTTCCCTTCCCTGGAAGTGTATTTTAAATATATTCATGTTCAGACACAGGTGGATGCTACGTTTCTGCCTTGTGTGTTTAAAATAAAATGAAACACTAAAATCTTGGAAATGACATTTATCATTAATATAAATGTCACCTGTGTCTGAACATGAATATATTTAAAATACACTTCCAGGGAAAGGGAAGTAGAGCAAAAATTATATTTTCATTGAATGTCTTGGCACAAAAACTCTGTTAACTAATGCCATAACTCCTTACTCATTAATACTGTCCATACTGTCCTATAATAAGCACCTGTTTACATCTCTTGATTTGTGGACTTCTGCATACATGCTCACGTTATCCAAACAGCTCAGACAGACACCTCCATAACAAACTTGGTGAGTGATTATAGGGAAGATTATAGGGAAGTTAAATTGATTCATGACTTGTTCATTATTGACTATATACTATTACATGGGATCTTGCATGGATAATTAAATACTATTCTTTGAGTATGAGTAGAAATCATTAACATATTTATAGTTTTGAGATTTCAAATTCATTCATGCTAATTAGCAATGTTCATTTCAATTTATCTTTGATGGTATGTGTGTTTGGCCCTAATGTGTGACACATTAATGTAACTGCTTTAGACCAGCACACTGGATCCAAAAATAGATCTTGATTGGTAACAAAGGCTAAACTGATATCAGAGGCATTCAGTTAATATAAAAGATATTAATCTTGTAATGTATTACTCACGGCATTCCCAAACACAAAAAAGGGCTTTTTGCTACTTCACAATGGCTATACAAATGTGTGCATTTGTTTGGCTAAGAAAGTTACACTGCTGGAAAACCTGGATGAAAACAACAATTTAATACATTTTCAATGTTAATCAATGACAATCAATAACAATTCCAATGCTTTCCCACTAATTGTTTTTAATCCTTGAAAGAAACAGAATGTAGAAGTGGATTGTGTGCTCTCTTAATCACCTCCATGCCTAGCCCTGTAGGATAAGGCTACCACAGAAATATATATCATGAGGCAACTTATTTTTTTAAGAAATACCACCCAATACTGACAGTAGATGATCTGAAAAACAGTCCACAGTTTTTGGCCACTGTTTGTAAAAAGGTGCTAAAATGTCATGCACATAAAAACAACATATTACACATCCAACAGGTTTTGACTGTTATTTTGTTTTACTGCAATATTCCCAGACTGCATCTTGAGGTTCTCTGTTCAGATCTTACTGGTCTGCTGTCTACTTTAGTGTACCTTATTTGATACTATAATCATAGAAAGATTGTGAGTGATTTAAAGTTTCTACTTGACTAAAAGCTTTAGACAATTTCAAACTCTCATGCAACCTGCTGACTTGGCTGGCTCCCATTGGGACTTGGTAAAATCTTTTTAATATGTTGTTGCTAGTGAATAATGACCATTAACACAAGGACAAGTTGGTGTAGTTCAGGGCTAGTTCCAATACGAAAAGTTAATTCCTATCAAACGACTTTGTTATCCTAAAAATATACACTTATACCCGCTTCAATGTCTGCCAATACACTTACCTGGTCAGATGACTAGTTGATCAGAGGTGCAGGCTAGTGTGCCTGAAATAGCAGAATGTCACTGGAAATCTTCTCCGTTTCTGTTGAAGTATTAAATCTGCTTGGCAGAATGTCGCACGCTTCTCTCGTTGTGACTGTGTGTTGTAGTTAGGTTCTCTGCTAGCGGTTGTTGCCTTCAGATTTAGTGATATTATACGTGCATTAGGCAGGATGCATGTAACCGTGTCTCTAACACTTTCAGGTGGTCGAAGGACTTGGTAGAGTTCGAGTCGATGTGTTTGGGTATTACCTACAAAACGTATTAGTAAAGTTCTTACAAACCAGTCACGTTATCGTCAGGTGGGTGTGTGCCAAGGTTAGCGTGTGCGTAGGAATGCTTGATTCAGTGTGACTTAAGATCATGTTTTTAAAGAACCCTATCAATCTGGGTAAACAGCATGGTGATGATGAATGGCACAACCAACATACAGGTGTTTGCAACTCTGACGTCACCAGTAGCTTCCCTCCCCTCTTAAGAATAGCATGGTGCAAATGAAGAGTAGTTAACTCTTTGCAGACAACCAAGACTTAGTTCATTGAAGGTATGTATTTTGTACATGTTTTATACAGTACCAGTCAAAAGTTTGGACACACACACTCATTCCAGGCATTCTGTCAAACAGCTATATCAGGTATTCACATGGAATGCATTTCAAATAACACGCGTGCCTTGTTAAACGTTCATTTGTGGAATTTATTTCCGTCTTAATGTGTTAGAGTACATATATAGAGGGTGACATGGTAGGGTGGGTAATACAGAATACCATTACCGTACCAGTGGAAAATGTCCTTTGGTCTCATGAGTCAAACTTTGAGAGTTTTTGTTCTTACTAATTTGACTTTAAGAGATGCAGTAGATGGGTGAGTGGGTAAACAGATGATCTCTGCATATGTGATTCCCAACGTGAAGCTTCGAGGAGGGGGTGTGATGCTGTGGATGTGCTATGCCGGTGACACTGTCTTTGATTTATTTTTAATTCAAGACGCTCAATCAGCATGGCTTGCACAGCATTATGCAGCGATACGCCAACCCATCTGGTTTGTGGGAATATTATTTGTTTTTAACAGGACAAGGACCGAAAACACACCTCCAGGCTGCATAAGGGCTGATTGAACAAGAAGGAGAGTGATGGTACTGCCTCATAGCATCACCTGGCCCCCACTATCCCCCGATCTTAACACAATTGACAGGTTTTGGAGGCATTCCAGGTGATTACCTCATGAAGTGTGTTGAGAGAAAACAAAGAGTGTAAAGGATCTAAAATATAAATAAATTTTGAGTTGTTTAACACTTTTTTAGTTTCTACGTGATTCCTTATGTGTTTTTTCATAGTTTTTATGTCTTTGCTATTTTTCGTTCCAAACATTTGATTGGAGTTGTGTGTGTATATATATATATATATATATATATATATATATGCATTTGCTTTTGCAGACCAATCACATTAAAGGATATATCAAGTATTTATTAATATGATTTTTAAATTATGTTTTCATTCAAACTTGGGCATAGGGTAGAAATTGTAATTATGACCAGTTGCATACAGTTGTGTAGTTGACAAAATTGCATTGGCTTGAAATAATTGTTATAGAAAAGAAGGTCCATATGCATTAGTTATTATTGAGAGTTCTATACATTTTGAACCACACTATTTAGAACATCCAACTCAATGAAGTAACTATCATTCTACAAAGAGCTGGAAGGAATAAAAAGAAAATGTAAAAAGAAAATCTGGCATTAGTTTAAAGGGAAAGAAAAGAGTTGGGAATGGGCATATCAGAAGCATTTACATAATATAACAGGCTTGCCAGGAAACCGAGCATTTGCCTACCAAATGAGCAATTATGCAAAGAAACAGAAGTGATTTAAAAAAACAAGATTTATACTTTTTTATTTTAGGTGGAGTTAAAAACAAGTTGCACATTCAATATACGGTACATTTTTTTTTTTAAATAGTTTTTCTATTTGTCTCGTGTTCAAATGGAAACTACAAAGGTTTACATGGAATCACAAAGTGATCTAGCTGAAACCAAAAGGGGTTTTACCTGGAACCAAAATGTTATAACTGGTAATAAAGTAGTTTAACTTAGAAACCAAAGGGTTCTTCCTGGATGCAAAGGAGTTTTGACATTCCTATCACAGGGACTATAGACCACTTTTAGGCCAGAAATGTATCTTCTTCCATTAATTTAAAGTACATAGCCTTTAGAATAACTACGCATAACAGAACCAATTAAAATAGTTTGTAATGTAACATGAAATTTGCAAACATTAACAGCATATATACTAAATGTACATTTGCACCACATAAATATTAATTTGTCCTTTTTCCTGTATATAGTTTTACCCAACCTTTAAGGATGAAGAAGAAACATGATCTGCGAAAAACAACAGAACCACACCTGGAAATGATTTCGTTCGTAGTCGTAGTTATACAGTATGTCTGTGTATCACTGTTTGCACAGTTAAAGCAGCTTACAAATTACATCTCAGACACACCTATGAAAACACACACACACGTTGGACCTCTGATGATTGACTGAGCATGGGACCTGGACTTGTAGTTAGAAAGGCAGGCCAGAAACATTTAGATTCAAGTCCAGGGATCGGCCATAAATAAAAATGGGACTTGGTTGTTAAAAAGGCAGTTGTTCCTTTATCCCAGGTTGGAATCATTGCCGAACGTTGTGTCTCTAAGAAAATATACTTGACCTGTCAAGTGCTTAAACGGGTAATAAAAACAATTCTGCTAGTCTGATGTTTTCCTTTTCATTGTATGGCCAGACAGTTAAGACAATAGAAGTTGCGCCATTGAATTACTATTACAGGGAAACAAATGAAAGATGATAATTTGCATATCTCTAAACAGACAAAGATTTCTAGTGCACTTAATCTAAACTCAGGCACTACCAAGTAACTTATTCAGCTTAAACAAAATGTCAGATCCAAAATGATTGGCATATATATGAGCAAGGTATGAAATAGATTTTGTCAAATGCATTTATTTGAAACAATTAATAGATGTTTCAAATAACTAACTTGCTGTCAATTTCATTTTGGATACCATTTAATGACTGACATTGCGAGCATGATGGATCTAAGCGGTTTCTAAAATGTTTCATTAGATTGGGAAACATTAGTATGGACTGAGACAACCCCTACATACAAAATATTTTCAGAGCCTTGATATTCTTTGTTTACCCTAATGGGTTGCCCTCTTACAAATGAGTTAAGTCAAGAGATGGATGGCGCTTGCAAATATATAGCTTTTGGGTCAGTTAACCATTTAGCCATTTGTACTCACTAAATCCGTGGCTGAAACAACATGGCACGTCTGTTGGCGTTCTGTTTGTGAACGTTTTCCTCTGTCTAGAAAAGCCCAGAGATATACAGCATTAATCCTAATGACATTGAAGACAGACTGCTGTCACCAAATACTGATTAGACACAAGAGCCCTTTTTTAAAACGGTACGATGTGGTGCACATTGAATGTAACACATTGTGCTTGCTACTAAAACATTTCTAGTTATTTCCCCATTTCACAAACTAGAGTCGATGTAGATGTTGGTAATCATTTCAAATAATAATGACTTCTTGAATCAATAGTGATCTTTAAAGCCTTGATTCTCAATCTGACATGAACATTTGTAAGGGTATAATATGTTAAGAGACAAATTTCTGAAGCATTTACAACATGACTTAATATGATTTAGGTGATCCAGAACGCCACCTGCTGTACTTACCCTTCCCAAATTCGCCCACGTCACCCCTCTCCTCCGCAGGTTCCATTGGCTTCCGGTAGAAGCTCCACCCTCATGCTAGACAGGGCTGTGAAAGGACATCCACCCAGCTGCAGGACGGATGTCTGCTTCTTTGTACGAGGGAACAACCAGAGGAGCATTGCCGGGAGCCTTACAAAATGACAAGCCAGCTACTAGTGTGCATGTTTCTGAGCAGGGAAAGACTCCATGAGGGAGGCATTGCCCCTCTAGATAGAATCTGTGGTCAAATAGAAACACAGCGATGGTATATGAATTCGCCCCCACTGTCATTTCATCCGTTCCCTGGCACCCTTTCATGATGCCAGGGACACTGAAAACAAGGCTGCTATTGCAGCTAGCTCAGCATCTGGCATAGTCATCTGGCATAGTCATGTGGCAGCAGAGTACAAGTCTTGGCTGTGAGAATAAATCTCACAAGAAATGACTCGGCCAGATGCTGAGGAGGCCCTTTCCTTCTGTCCTAAATTTCATTTTTTTCCTCCAAAGAAGTGATATTTAGGTACTGTTCATCAAATGGAGACTGCTTTTTGGATTTTCCACTGTATTCTGCCTTCATTTGGTACATTTCCTTTCAATTGCTTCATGTAACTTCTAGCCATCTCAAAAGACCTATTAGAAAACAATCAATTGTTGCTCTCTGTTGTATTATGTTTATTTGTATTTATAAAAAATGTATATAGTGTTTGAATGAGCAAATAAATGCTTACCGGCCAGATGAATTGTTTTACTGTAAACAAATTGCAATATTGCTTTTAATATATTTAATGCATTATACATAATGGGTAACTACATTAATACTCCCTACTGATCAAGGACCACAGGGAAACCTACTTTTAAAATAATATATTGCAGACATAAATAACACTGCCAAACCATGTTGCTTCAAGATCTTATCTTTTTTGGCAAAAAAATACAAAACACAACTGATCTTTGAAGCAGAACCAACTTTCTGGCACCGAAAAACTACAAGGAACACACCGGGAAATTCCCTATAACCTACTTCCTTGATTTACTTCCTTGATTCACTCTTTTGAACATCCAACATAAGGAGTAACACACTTGTCTGATATGGTTACTTACCAAACTTAATGTTTTATGTAGTTGAGGAGTACCTGACACCCTCTGAAGACTTTTGAAACCCCCCATTTCACATTGAAGAGTTTTGTTTCCAGGGGTGTCCAGATCTTTTATTGATAAATGCCCAAAATAATTGTCATTCTGAGCATCGAAATTCTCATGACATGGCACAAGTCATCTACGCAGTGGTATAAGTAATTAGTAGTTTAAGTAAAAAATATAAAGCACCATTTTATTTGATATAGAATACAAATGTAAACTAACAGAATATATACATAACAATATAAACTAGCAGAAATTTAAAAGAGTGTGGAATTGAGGAAATTACAATATGAAAGAAATCTTTACATTTTATAAATAAGTGTAATAGTGACTTTGAAAATGTCATCAGACATGTGTTCATATGATCATAGATCAATGTTGCTAATTGGGGGGAAAAACGGTTTGTGAGTCTGGAAGTGCCCGACCTGATGCTACGGTAACATCTACCAGAAAGCAGCAGTGTGAACAGACCACAGCCTGGGTGGCTGTAGTCTTTTATGAGGTTCTGTGCTTTCCTAAGGCATTTGGTAGATGCCTTGCAAAGAAGGGAGATGTTCCTCAACCAGTGATGCACTCTGCTGACTTCTCCTTCTGGAGGGCTTTGAGGTCAGCAGTGGAGCAGCTTCCGTACCAGGCAGTGATGCAGCCTGAGAGGATGGTCTCAATGATGCACCCATAGACTTTCTGAGAGTTCTTGCGAACATGCCAAACGTCTTGAGTCTCCTCAGGAAGTATCTGCACTTTTGGGCAATTTTTACTGCCAAAGTTTGCTTGTCTGGACCAGGTGATAAAATGGCATTCAGCAATAAATACTTCATAAGAAAAGTATAACGTACAAATGTATATGTGTATGGGTGTGTGAGAGCTAGACTGAAAAGATGAAGAAATGTATGAGTCATTTATGATATAACTTGTGAAACATCAACATGGTAAAAGCGTGAATGTAAATGTTTGCTTAAACAAAAGAGCAAAGTTTGTGCAGTTATTCCAAAGAGCAGCCAAGCGCCATTGCAGTCAGATTAATCAAACTGAAACAGTAAGTTAACAAGCACTTGTAACATCTACATTGTTGATGACAATTACATTATCTCCCTATACTACTGCATAACACTTAAAATATTACATAAACGAACCTGTCGTGGAATATGTCGGTTTATATATTCAATGAGCCCTACTCTGCCACAACATACAGAAGAACACTGTTTAATTCTTATTTAACTATCATTATCTTGAATGGGGCCATTTCTCTCGTGGATGTGCCCAAAGATATGCATAATGTTCCACCTTGCTGTAAATTAAATGAGCGGTGTCCCTTGCAGTTGTATGCACTGTAGGCTATGAAGGAAAATAAGATATCTACTTGAAGTCTAGAAGAACCTCCCCCAGGAAAGACCTTGCTGTTCTGGCCAGTTATCCCTGCAGGCAGAACGTGTAAATCAACACCTCTTTAAACAAAAAAAACCTGTCCATCTAATTACTTCAGTTACAATTTATTCTTGCGTGCACCGAAAAACGGGCAAGACAACTTAAAATGAAATAGTACATACAATTTGAAAATAAACAAAACAATTCTAAACAATATTCATAAATAAAAAAAAATGTTTTACAGTATGGTTGAATTACACCTCTGGACTGTGATGCAATATGTAAAGAAATTAATAACCATTCTTGAGTAAACTTGTGGTCATTCCAGGTAGGGCCACTTACATTCTTCACTGTCGTCTATAAGCTGCCTGTTGCCTTCTAATAATGACGTTTATATCCTGGTCAAACTGGATATGTGTCGGCTATTTACGGTAATTGCTGCCCTTTCAGTATTCAATTGTACCATGCCAACACCCTACGTAGATCAATGCTACCTGAGATAATCTACAAGGCAACCGATGGTTGGGATTACTTTATGAATGAGCCACTGTTAAACTGGTTGGATTGAAAACCGTGAGTCATAGCACAGTGGGCACCTGAACAAAAAAAGTGACATCAGTCGTTAAGGACCTTTGATTTGGAGACCTTCTTGACATTTGCAGGAGAAATTAGTGAATGTAATTAATCATTTCTAAGCAACCTGATAAATATTACATGCACTTATTTTCACAGCAAAGTAATTTTTTGTTCTAATGTATCTTTAATAATCTGAAGAAAACATATTACTGTAAGACATCACAGAACATGTATATGTTGGAATTGGTAACTAGTTACTTAATAGTAATGCAGCATCTCGTGGGTTTGTGGAATATTTTCAATGTGCAACGGCTAAGTGCTGTTTCCAGCCACTCTTTGATGTGACGTCCTAACAACCGCTCTTGGCCCTGGTATATTGACTATATATCACATGGGTGGTTCAAATTCTGAATGCTGATTGGCCAAATGCCATGGTACACCGTTAACCCTTTTTTGTTTTTCACTATTCATGTTCGTAACCTGTTTTTAATAGCAATAGTAAAACGGAATCTTTGCATGTAAACTGACACATGTCCCAGTTCTCTTCCCTTTGACAGGATATAATAACACTTTAAGCCACAACTTTCTGAGTTTGCCATTTGTTTGATGGATCACAGCTCCTTTCACAGCTCATTCGCCTGAACTTAAACCATATTTAAGATTTTTTTTATTGCACCACTAGCATGAACATCTGCAGTTAATAGGTAGTTTATGATTCAAATATTTCCTTCCAGAGTATTGTTCAGTGCCTCACTTTCTCACCGGTTTATTTATCAGTGTCATTGACTTGTAGTCTCCTCTTACTGTAGACATTTGTAGTACTCTCCCCCCTACTCTAAACCAGCTGATACTATTCTGGTCTTGTTTGGTACGGGAAGACGAGGAAACATGCTGCGTTATTTTCATAATTCAAACCTGAAAACAATAAAAGCAGGATTCTAGACAGAGCCCCTTGAAGTAAATTAGCAGGGGAGCTGTGAGGGGGAATTAATAAAGTTGATAGGGCACTAGGGCATCTAGCCCCATGCATATTTCTTGTAATTTAGCAAATGCTCGCTTAATTCATCTTTTAGGGCTGGCAAGATATGACTGGTAGAATTGTTTCCAAATCTATAAACAGACTGTTCATGACAATGTCATCTTTAAAAAGTAAGCCAGAAAACAGCCTTTATTAGCCTTGAGTGCCTGGAGGTTGCTAAAGTACTTTGGTCAGAAATATGTCTTTGGCACCACACACCATCACAGGTTTGGCGGTAACAGTAGAATGGGTATGTTGGAAAGAACCTCATATCTACTTTTAGGTATATTGGAACTTTTTTGTTATGGTCAATTTTACTTTTACAAGGTTAATGGCATCATGAACTAAACCCAGTTAGGACATTCCAACAAAATGTCTGGTTGCCTCTGCCAAGAAGCAGAATTCTGACCACACAACAAGATGTAAATTGACCACAAAACTAAATTTTGCCAACTCGGTCTCTAAACTTGAAACCCACACAACATCTTTCGTCTGAAACAAGCATACGTTAAAATAGTCGTCATTACAAAATATCATTAAATACATACATGTTAGTTCTAAAGTGGAAAAGAAAGACCATTCAGCTTTTGGTTTTCAGTGATAATTTAATCATACAAACATTCATTCAAACATACAGGAAAAAGGCTTTAATGTCTTTGCTCTGACACAAATGTGCTGCTTTAAAACCCAAGTCATCCATTCAACACCCCTGAAAGCTTCACAGAATGAAGGATAATATAACCCAATTGACCAAAAAATAAGCAAATGTATCACTCAATACACGAAGGTCATTCAACTGTAAACATAAAAAAAGGATAAGGATGTGTTCCAAATGGCGCCCAGTCCTCTAGATAGTGCATGCCAAGACTGCAGAATTAGAGCACTATATAGGGAACACGAGTGATTTGGGATGCACATCAGTTTTTTTATTGTTTTTTTACTTTTACATTGAGAAATAGTTCTACTTCAAGAGCACAAGCAATTGATCAAAGCCCAAGATATTACCAGAAGCCTTAAACACCAACTGTAACAGAGACAGATTAGCCGAGACAGGGGTATGGCACTGGAGAATGATACTGATGTAACATTGTCTAAGTACACCCAGGCATCCAGTGGGCAAATGCCGTTTATGGCCAATTTAAAGTCAATATTTGAAAAAAGGTCATCGGAGAAAACAGATGGCAAGATAACTTAACCATGAGGACCTGCATGAAGCCTTCTAAAGTCCCTAAAGCTTGAAGACAACTGGCCGTCACGAGTAGCGTTTGGGTTAGAGGCCAAACTATTCAATGCATAGAGATTAGCCGGTTAGTGCAAGTAACTTAACACATTCTTTATAAATACTCTTGAGGGACTAGTGAATTGACTGCATGTGCTACATAACATTTTAAATAGATATTTCAAAAATGTAATGTTCAAGCAAGATGACAGTGTTATTGT
>JACXGK010002600.1:0-52884 GCA_016801125.1 Novumbra hubbsi | reverse complement strand
TGTGTGTGCGTGTGTGTGTGTGAAAGAGGTAGTGAAGGAGAGAGAGTGTGTGTGTGTGCGTGTGTGTGTGAAAGAGGTAGTGAAGGAGAGAGAGTGTGCGTGTGTGTGTGTGAAAGAGGTAGTGAAGGAGAGAGAGTGTGTGTGCGTGTGTGTGTGAAAGAGGTAGTGAAGGAGAGAGAGTGTGTGTGCGTGTTTGTGTGAAAGAGGTAGTGAAGGAGAGAGAGTGTGTGTGTGCGTGTGCACAACTTGCGGCTGTGCTAAGAGCTGGTGGCAGCCTTTCCTTTGCCTCAGGCTGAATAAATACTGCAGAAGGAAATCTGTTGTTTCCGACTTTTGAAGGACAGAGGAGTGTGTGTGTGTGTATATGGAAGGTCGGGTGACGAAGCCAAACCGATGACATCGCTATACTTAGTATGGTTTGCCCTGTTATGTCGGGCTGTGAGCAGGAAACAGATCAAAACTGTTCTTGACAATGTCACCCATGAGTAATACGATTAACATGTCACCCGTGTGCTCGTTACACCGTGTGTCAAAAAAAGCAAAAAACGCAGCGCCTCTGTTGCCAAACAACCCTGAACACACACTTCCTGGAGACACCAGGTCACAAAAAAGAAAATCACAGGGGCATTTAGTGTCCTGGCAGCGCTAAACAGCTTTACAACCAGGAAACGGTCCGTCTAAACACACTGTTTCCGATCCCGCCTTGCCTCCCCAATCTCATCCCTTGTGTTTTGATTTAGCGCCCTACTTTTTGTCCAGCGCCCTATCGTGTAGTGGACCTCTAAGGGGACCGAGTGAGATGTGTAAAGCAGCCGTAAGTCCCTCCCCGCCTGACTGGGAAGACTCGTAGCGTTGAGTTGAACCAGCGGGACAACATGTGTATGTTGTAGAGTGCTCTGGCCTACTGTTGTGTTTCACAACTTGGAGAGGATCACATAAACACGCCCGGGAGAACGAACAAAGGTCTCTGCAACCACGGAGCTCTACGGCCGGATGTATAGTAGAATGGTGTTTAAATATGAAAGGCTGCGCGAAAAAAAACACACCAAAATAACGCTTTTTAACAGTGTGTGAGAGTGTATCGTTCATTGAGCTATTTGATAGTTTCCCTAAGTGAGGGGTCAAGTGTTGAACGCTCACTACAGATCAACGGCAAGATCATCCGTCTATGTAGATATCCAAAACCGTAGGCTGGCGTGTGGCTAGGGTGTTATGGACAGGGTGGACGGAAAATGCTCTTCAAAATGTGATGGCATCACAGGCCGAGGGAAGACACTGGCTTTGAGTGTTTTGTTCAGGTAAAGGCGCCCCAACATAACATCGTCACCCACGGACTTGGACTCCCCCAATGAAAACAACAGAATCCCTTTTCGAAGTGATTCGAAACGTCTGACTTTGAAGTAAGGTTGGTGTATCTTGTTGGAAACCGGCCTGTGTTATAGACAGAATGTGTGTTAGTTCCCACACACAGGGTGTTTGTGCGCCAAAACAGTCTGAGCGTGAATGGTAGACAGACAGGGGGTCCTCCCTTAAGATGTCTAACAGTAATCACCGCTGTTGTCCAGACGCTTGGTTCAGAAGTACTCCTCAGACAAGAACACACATCAGAGACACACGTTGACACACACACGTAGACACGCAAACAGACACACACACAGTTAGACAGCAGAAGAATAAAAGAAATGAAGAGGAGCAAGTCATTATGTGAGAAGTGACTTTTTAGTGTGTGTGTGTGATGGACTCAAGACCAACATAATGTTCTTTTACAGTGTGTGGTGAGTGTGTGTGTGTGTATGTGTGTGTGTTGACCTATAACATTCCATTCTCAGGCACCCCACTAGGTCTCTTTTTAGCCCCATTGGAACCGTGGCTGAGAGGTTTCTATGGTAACTCCCCTGTCAAACTCATTGCTACTCAGACAGAGAGAGAGAGAGAGAGAGAGAGACAGAGAGTGTGTGTGTGTGTGTGTGACTGTGGTTAATACAGACCTTTCTGAGCCAGCAGTTGGTTGGGTTCATACTTGTCCACCAGGCTCTGCACCTGTTCAGGTTTCAGAGGTGGGTAGAGGATCTCGTTAAGACGAGGGTCTCTCTGTCGGACGTTTATAAACTCTGTCAGCTGCTCCACTGTCAGGTAAGGTTTGCTTTTGGCTCCACTACACACAGCAAAAGAGAGACGAGAGGGAGGGAGGGAGAAAGAGAGGAGAGGAAGTAGGCAAGATGGGGGGGGGTGGTTGATTAAAAGGGGGGAAGGAGGAGGGAGAAGTGGGAAACAAGATCAGGAAAGATGAGTGTAAAGGAATAGAAAGAGGGAGGAAGATAGTAGGAAAATGAAGAAATGGAGGAGAAAGGAGGAGGGGAAGAGAGTGGTAGAGAAAAAGAGAGGAGGAGAGAGGAAAGGAAGAGTGGAAGGGAGAAAAAGGGAGAAAAGAAAGACATGGGGACAGAAAAGAGATAGTATTAGTATCCCCATTAGCTATAGCACATGAAGCAGCCAAACCTCCTGGGTTCCACATCAAGCATTAAATACACATCCCTGAGCACAGAACCGTTGTAGACCAGACGACACGATATAATTACTGCATATTACAATGAAATCGAAGGGAAGAATTTAACTATATTCTTTTCATTTTTTAACGTCATATCTTTTCAAAGTGTCACGACTTCTGATTCGCGATTGAGGCCCTGTCTCATTGCCTTATCTCCCAGTGCACACAGGACATTTGCTGTCTTTCAAAGCACATCGAGCTACTCATTCAGTCCAGTCCAAACTGTAATTCTCGCACTCCGGACGGAGTGCACTCTGGAGTCTTTTACTTCGGTTAAGGTCACAGACGTCCAGACTGTCGCAAGGACTAACTAGAGTACGAGAAGACGAGGCCACCATCATTGATTACTTCTCCGCCAAAAACTTCAACCGACCCTAGGCTATATCGTGAGCAAGGACTTGAATCATGGTCTGGCAATGACGCCGCTAACCGTGAGGCTGTGACTTGACTGCTGAGACGTTTAGTGACCCCTATATTAACACACCATTCTTTGGCTGTACAAAGCATACCGCTCTAGTCTATCTAGATAGTAATTAAGACACGTGATCTTTGTGTAAAAACGTTTAACAAAAGCATCAGAATATACTCTGCCTTTTCATGAAGATGTTGTGAATATGATTTGTCCACAACCGATTAGGCAAGTTTACCAAAGCGTTAAGCTTTTTTTCAACTAAAATCATAATTCCCACCCTTAATTGACATCTGCAGAAAGATTTTACGTATTGTTTTCTCATATGTGTTTAGGACCAGTTTGTGGTAATCATTTATTCCTCTTCCCTGACCGTAAGTCTTGTATAGAGTCTCCGCAAGTCACAGGCTATGGTGGCTGACATATGTGATGTTGAATCATCAGTGAATGTAGTCAATTCAGCGTCTTTTAAGACAAGTGGCAAATCACGTGTGACCAGAAGACAAATGACCCAGGCTAACTGCCCAAAGGGACACCGTTATGTACATATCTTGTTAGAAAAGCTCCAACTGAAGAATACTTGCTGGTTTCTATTTGATAGATACCCTCCAAACATGTCAAAACTAATTATGATCAACTAAATCTAAGGCGGCACTAAAATCTACACACTAGATCTCCAATTATCTTATTATCCATTATCCGTTTTTTTATTTATTTTTTGTCAAACCTCAATCACTCAAGTCAGTACAAGTTGTCTAAAGTAAGTAACTAACTTGTTCTTTAAGACATGTGGGGTACTGTAGTTGTCGCATAATTCTCCGTTTACTAAGATGAGGGAGCCAACTGATTGGGTGAATGTATGAGCCGGCAAAGTGTGCTTTGCTATTTTTAGGTAATGAAATTACTTTAGCTTTTTCCAACGCCTGTGGACAAGAACACTTCTTTTAGCTTTGGTGAAAGACATGGCAAATAGAGAGGAAGAGAGAGAGAGAGAGGAGGAAAAGAACAGAGGATCAAATGTTGTGTTAAGTAAATGAGATCTGATTAAAACTCTTTTCATATCCCTGTTTCAACTAGAACACATCCAATTCACACACACTGCTTCTCACCCTCTACCACACACTCTCCTTCCATCTCTCTCATCCCCTTTACCTTCTTTAATTAAAATGTGGATTTATGAGATTAATTTGCCACGGTTACCCTGGCACAGAGCCCGATCTAGGAGGCAGAAACCCTGAGTTATAAGCCTCTGAGGATAGCTATAAAGGAAAGAAAACGTCCAGAGCAATTTACGCAACATTTTCGATGATAGAAAAGTCTGATGAAAAGACACCAACCCACCAACTGCAAAGTTCTTTGGCAGATGGCTCTAAATAATTTGTGAACTGCAGTTCTAGATCAACAGGAATTTTCCATCCTCAACACTGACAAGTTTTCCGGAAAAAATACACATTATTTAAATTATCCATTTCAATGATTACGTTGGGCATACATTCTATAGGTAGCAGCTTGTTGTATACAAATGTAGCTATTTCTAAATATTTTCCTTTGTTTATAGTGTTTTTGATTACATTGAATTTTATTATTTTTAATGTTTGGGTCACATATTTGGAGATTCAGGTTTGAGGTTAACACTTTTTGGTTTAGCTAGCTATAGCTAGTGACCTGGCTAACGTTTTTGTTGCGGTTATTTCTGATATTTTGAGAATGTTACTCAAGGCTTTGCCTGAAGCGTGAGAGAGAGTGGGAATACAACAGTGCTGAGGCAGAAGGCTCATAGTGAGAAAAAGTGGCTACTATTCTGATCTTGGTGTTATGAGCTTTGTGTTACAAGTGAGTCATCCACACAGAAAATAAGTCCAGTTGCCAGTTTTCCTGTAATCAACGGACTCCATTAGCATAAAAAAACCTCTGACCTCCTCTCTCCACTCAAGCCATGACCTCTGACCCTCAACCATCTTTAGAGGAATCAGCACTGAACAACTTGACCTCAATTGCCTGACCTGCCTTCCTGCTCATTATGTTTTGAGATTTCATTAAAGAGGTTAAATAAATGATGATTATTATTATACTGTAATTACTATGTGGACAGATTTGCCAAGCTTGAAACCCGTTTCTGAGTGACACAGAATGTCTTACACGTCAGAGAAAAGGTTGTCTAGTTCAGGGCGAGGACAGATGTTGGTGAGGAACACTTTGTAGATCTCTGGAGTGAAGTCCTCTTGAGGGATAGAATCATTCTAGAGAAAGGAAGCAATAGATTGCATGAATTGGGAAAGAAGGGAGGTAGAAATGGAGGGAAGGATGGAGAAAGAAAGGGATATAAGGAAGGAGGGAACGAGGGACAGAGAACAGAGAAAAGCAGATGTTCAACATGTGGTCAACTTACAGTCAAAATGACAGCAGATTTAAAACATTTGGTCACCTTACATTCAAAATGACAGCAGATGTTTAACATATGCACAACTAACAGTTAAAATGTCATTGATTCAGGAAGTACATTGATAATGACAGGACTTAAATGGAATATAGAAACTAAGGACACACACAAATATTTCAGAATTTCCAACCTTCCGGAAGTTTTGTTATTCCCTTTGTTATTATTTTTGTTATTCCCTAACCCTGACTTTACATTTAAGTCATTCAGCAATGTACCTGACAGTAGTGACTGCATACATTTTAATTCGGGCCCCTGTTGAAATCAAACCCGTTATACAACCATAACGCCATAATTCTAACCTTAACCATTAACCTAACCTGTAACCATAACTCTTAATCGTTTCCCAAAGGAACTTCAACCCTCAACCTAACCCCAGCTGAGAATATCCCAATCTCTGGGAATTGCCCACATTGGTACTTTGTGTTTTACTTTTCCGTTTTACTGTCGGTGAAACGCAAACACAAAAACACAAAAGATTATAAGGAGTGGTTAGAAACCAGACAAATACAAATGTCTAAAGTTTAGATTGTTTAATGTGATATTGATCAACCAGTGTGTGCACAATTTCAATACACTTTTGGGGAGCAAAGAATCCTTGCAAGGATCGTAAAACAAGGGAAATGGGATTTAGTGGGTACTTTAGAGGGACAAGGGACATACAAAAGGCTGTGGCTTAGGGTTTGAATTGGAGAAAGAGTTAGATCTGGAGTTTGGGGTTTGGGAAAGTATACTAACTGTGAGCCTGTGGTTGTGAAAAAATTGCGAAGGCCGGGCAGTTTTTGTGTGTGTTAGAGCCAATATCGTTTAGTTTTAATTAATCGCACGTCGCAACAACAAATCCCCGCCGACCTTCAACAGCAACAGTTTTCTCCCTCTCTCTCCTCCCTTCCTCCTTCTTTCTCGCTCCCCCCCCTCCCTTTGGCTCTCCCTCACTATCTCCATCTCTTTCTTTTTCTGTCCCTCCATCTCTCTCACTCTCTCTCCCTCCATCCTTTCCCTGGATCTTTCCGGAGTATCTTCTTACATTTAAATCTTCTTTTGGAAATGGTGCGGTATTCTTTGCAGACAGTGTTTGTTCACAGTGACAAACAGCACACTAGCGGAGAATATAGTGACTTTTCCCCCGTGACATTTAGTTAGGGGGGGGGGGGGCAACGCCAGCCATTAGGCACACATCCCAGGGCTCATCTCTAACACTGAGGAAAAAGCTCTCACGACAGGTGAACTTGTAAACAGCTTTAAAGTCTGAATCCACATGAACTGCCTTCCCTAAAAAGCTATTAAGATCAGATCGGCAGGGGTGTGGAAATCCACCGTGCGGCTGAACGTGTACGAAAGAATGACAGACGAACAGACGAGGAGAAGGAGAGGCAAAGAGAATAAGAGGGACAGCTGGTAGATTTAAGGCTGGCAATAAACCGTTAGAGGAGACCTACCGAGAGAAGGCAGTGGTTTTACTTACCCGTCCTGAAGGGAGGTTGCAGTTCTCCAAGGCGGTCTCCACTCGTTTTCTATCTGCTGAGAACATTCTGAAGATGCTAAAAAAGAACACAGAAATGTCACCCTCTCATTATACACACTCGCTTAAAATACAATACTTGTGAATAGGTTTTGGGTAAGTACTCCCAAAATAAGAACTCTCACCCTATCTTACACTTATCATAACACTAACCATAAACTTAGTTCTAACCTGAGGCCTAATCTAAACCCAACCTAATCTCTTGAACCATTACCCTAATTCAATATTATTGAAATGATTTCAACAGGATAATCAGAAAGCAGATATACATAAGTAACGATTAGTCAAATGTCCTCACTTTTTGGGGCCCTCAACATTATTCCAATATAAATTCAAATTTTCCCTTAGCCATAACCCTTGCATGTCTTAAGAAAAAAACCCTGCAGGTTAGGTTTAGAGTCAATTTTACTACACAAATCTCAAACTACATTTTTGGTTCCTACCAGGATAGTAAAACTAAAAGTATGCACGCACACTCACAGACACACAAAAAACACATCGATACAACATCACACACAATAAAGCCTGCCGCAACCTAGTGATTCCTTCATACAGACTCACACATCATACACACTTTGTTACGACATCACAAAAACGGCGGCGAAGCCTTCATCGAACCTCACACATTTTAGACACTCTTTAAGACAACGTAACACTCCAACAAACCAGAGTGGCCCATACCCCCAGGAGAAAAAGGCACCCATTTACTATTTATTAAAGGGACATGTACTAGCGCAGACACGTGTCAAAAACCCGACGCTGAGCTCTGCTTCTTCTTCTTCTACTTCCTTCTAGCAGCAGATACATTAGGGAGCCATTAAATATTCACATTTGACTTTTCCTCCTCCGCAGTCCCTGCGCATCGCATTGTGGTGGCGATGATCCGTAAGCGCGTCAATCTTTATTAGCACAGTAAAGTCAAGCTGACGTATGACAGCCATGCGCCTGGCAGCGGAGCGAGCGCAGTAAACGGCCCGGATGAGTGTAGCCTCTTTCATCCTCTCCCACCTCCGCGTATCCACGCTCCTCTCTCGTTTGTCTATCCCTCCCCCTTCGCTCCTCACTTCTTTTCCGCTCCCCTGTCTCTCGTTGTGTTTGCGCTCGGCGGTTGTCACTGTAGTTTGGGAAGGAGGTTATCTTGGGGCTTAACGTGTGTTTTTGTTGGTTTTTTTAAAGGATTGTGAACCGTCTGGTGCGTCGTCACCAAGGTATGCTAGAGATCAAATCACACACACAGACACACACACACACACACACAGACACACATGCACGTACACACAGGAATAATGAACCTGTCAGGCGGAGGGCTGTTGAGTGGGGGTTGGGTGGGGGTGTGGTGTGTGAGGTGAGTCTGGAGAGCGCCCTTGGTTAATTCCACCCTGTCTGGGGAGACAGCGCTCACATTTCCGGTCTCCACTCAGACAGAAAGACAGCCACACAGGGTGAAAGTAATGGAGAGAGCAAAATGGAGAGAGTGGGACAGAGAGAGAGATGGAGAGGGTGAGAGATGGATAAAGTGAAAGAGATGAAGAGAACGAGACAGAGACGGATAAGAGACGGAGCAAAAGAAACAGAGCGAGAGATGGATAGTGAGACAGAGAGAGAGATGGAGAGAGAGAGATGGAGAAAGAGATGGAGAGAGAGATGGAGAGAGAGGACAAGAAGGTTCGTCGGCAAAAAAGATGATTCTAAGATAATAGCAATTCTGATGCAGAATTTGTTTGACCCTGACAGCATGAAGTGAGATACAGAAAATAGTACCGTAAAGAGGTACAAAATATAGACGACAAGAATTATATTGTAATAACTGAATTTTGACAAAATTGTTCCCAAGGTGTAGGAGATTGGAGAGGATAGTATGATAAGAGGGGAGCGAGTACAGAAAATAAATGGAGTGAGGTGAGTGGGGAGGAGAGTGAGATGGAAGGAGGAGAGTCTGATGGAGGGAGAAGAGAGGGGAGGGAGGAGAGTGGGGAGGAGAGTGAGATGGAAGAAGGAGAGAGGGAAGGGAGGAGAGTGGGGAGGAAAGTGAGATGGAAGGAGGAGAGTCTGATGGAGGGAGGAGAGTGGAGAGAATCAGGAGATCAGCGATGAGAAAGGAAGAAAGACACAATACAAAAAGGGGGACATGAAAAGAAGCTTGACCTTTCACCTTCTATAGGTGGAGAGAATGTGTGAGTGAGGGATAGACAGGGGATGAGAGAGAGAGAGAAAGAGAGAGATGAGAGAGAGACCTACTTCTTAACAGGGATGCAACCCTCTGAGTTGAGCTGTAGCTTCAGACGTGTGTATCTGTGGGAAAGAAGACATACTACCTGAAGGATGGACAAGATATTACAAATTCACTTAAGACTCATTTTAAGGAGAGATACACGTATGTGCAAGACTTGTCAATGGCAGCACAAAGTATCACAAATTCCTCTAAGAGTGATGTTTTACTGGAGGATAAATTAATATTGGTGATGTGGTTCAGTTCTGTTTTCAGTCTAACCCTCAAGTCTCCTCCATGTTTTCAGTCTAACTTGCAGGTCAGCTAAAGGTTTTCAGTCTATATACGCTGCTGAATACATTGCACTGGTTGATGTTTGGCAGCCTAAAACAAAGGTGAAACCTTTAGATAAAGAAACCAATAGGGTTAAAACAGGTACACATTGAGTCAGTTATTGATTGTTATTAAAGTTACAGATAGTGTTAAGGCTTTGAGACAATTAGAAGTTAAATGGTGACCCTAGTGGAATGTATTTCGTAAGTTACAGACAGGTGAAACCTGGAAGTGAAAGGGCTCACTAAAGCATACAGTACTGTGTGTGTGTGTGTGTGTGAGAGAGGGGGAGAGTGATTGTGTATATAAAACACAGTGAGTGATTGCATATGCCTGTATGTTTACATTTGGCTACACTGCTGCACCCTTCTAATCAGAGGAAGTGATGAGCTGGCAGTACAGTCAGTCACAGAACTCGTGTGCTATTTATAGCCTGAACACACATGCACGCACACACACAACTTAAATGGGCAGGGAGTAATTTCAGTGTGCCTTGTTGCCCACACTGTGGCGTTCACTAATAATTAATTGTTTTTATGGCTTTCCGTCTCTTAGTGCCTCCGGGGTCAAACAACAGCTAAGACCAAAGTCAGGCCGCTAATGGTTATCAGGGCCGAACCACCACTAAACAACCGACACCTTATCTTTTATAACTCGCCTTCCATTCGTGTCCCATATAAAACAACCATCCCCTGAAATTGGCAAAGATTGCCAAAGATGTGGCTCTAACCCTCTTTAAAAACAATGAAAGGTCTTGGTGAGGGGTTCATTATCAGATTTAGTAACGTTAGTGCTGGGCTAGAACGAAAGCCAAAACATTCTGAATGCTGGCTTGCTGCTTGTGCCAGCCAGAGATGTTTATTTTACAGATAAGGCAAAGCCCATTTCACCGCATGACTAAAGGGTTATGGGTTTTCCAGTAACAGCTAGACTGTTGTGCACATGTGTCTGCTGTTATACGCGTCAGAGTGTACAGGGAATGGTTTCTGAGGGGTCCCATCCGACAACGACAACCGATAAGAGAAACTGTCTTTGTTCAAACTGGGCTAAGTGGTCTGGCTACGGTGGGTTTATTTTGTAGGTGTGTGTTGTGTGCGTGTTACATATGTGTGTGTCCTGTGTCCTTGTCAGTATGTGTATGTGTATACTCAAGATTAGTTGATTTATTTTGGTCAAATTATGTTGTTTTGGGTCTTAGCAGACTACTTCCTCTCTGAGTATGGAAAAAAACATTTACAACCGAACAGCATAAAATACAGCAGAGAAAACATTCAACGTACCTTGAAAGAGATTTATTTCAGTTTTAGGCCAGTTTTAACAAGGCTTAAATAGTGTTTATGTATCTGCCCATAGGTTACGCAGTTTAGGACAATTAAAAAAGGATGTTGTTATTTTGTACGTCATGGGTAAAGATGGACAAAGAGACGTTTAGATGTAGAAGCTACATACCAAAGCTACATAACAATTTTTTTTCAAATGTAGATGTTCATACGTTCAATGACACATACGTTCATCACGACCAAAAACCTTATAGGGCAGTTATTAGTGCTGTTACAGACTGGAAGTTAGGCCACATCTGTTAAATCTCAGTGCATTTTCCCGTGATTTTAATTTAAGACCTTTACAAACCTTAAAAGGATAGTGGAAACATTTTACAAGGGATGTTACATAAAACAATCAAAAAGAACTCACTTATATTTTGAGTGTTTTGATAACAGCGCCAATGCTAATTTGTGACCAAGAGTCACCAATAAAATAGCCATGCCAACGACACTAGCAGCGTCGTTCGGAAAATCAAATAATTTAATAGGTTGCACATCATTTATATGTGAACCTGCACTATATCACTTTTTGTTTCGCGGTAGGCCTTCAGTATTCTACCTCCAGTTAGCCTATAGGCTAAGGAACTATTGCTTAAACCTATGGCTGAGAATGGGACTCTCAATGCCATGCAGAGGAGACGGAGACTGGCTTTATTTTTTCCACAACATTACATTTGGACTGAAGTGTTTTTAACCATATGGCTCTGATATTCCACAAGGAGGGTGGAGGGTCAGGCTATAGATAGAATTTGGTAAGCTCCTGACATGCTGTGTTAGCAAAAAATCGCTGTCGCTGCCAAATGAAAATAACACCTCGCAGAAATAGAATTTGTTTAGATAATGCAAAGACAAACGGAAACAAAAGTAAACTGATATTTTGGAGAGTTCTGAAGAAGAACGAGATGGCTCTCTCGCTGGTACGATGTTGGTACGATGTTGTGATGCTGATCAACCGTTAGGAAAACAGAAATAAAATGAAAGGTAACCTACACCATTGATTCATTTTAGTCACATAGGTTCACTGTGACATCACATTTCACTACAGTATATACATTGTGAAAAAACATTTTTTGATTCCGTCTCTCACAGTTGAAGTGTACCTATGATAAAAATGACAAACCTCTACATGCTTTGTAAGTAGGAAAACTTGCAAAATCAGCAATGTATCAAATACTTGTTCTCCCCACTGTATATGCATCTAGGTAATCAATGTTTCACAGCAATAAAACTAAGACTAGTATACACTGATGAGCCAAACCATTATGATTACCTGCCTAATATGCTGTTGGTCCTCTGCATGCTACCAATACAGCACTGACCCACTAATGTTTGGACTCTATAAGTCCCCTGAAGGTGTCCTGTGGTATCTGGCACCGAGACATTAGCAGCAGGTTCTTCAAGTCCAGTATTTTCTGAGGTACCGTGGATCAGACTTGTTGGTCCGGCACATCTAACAGATGCTCAATCGAATTATCATCAATAAAATGTATTTTTAAAGCTCTTTTTACATCAGCAGTTGTCACACAACAACAGGATTGAACCACGGTGGCTAGGAAAAACTCCCTATGGGGGACGGATTGTAGGAAGAAACCTAGATAGGAACCAGGCTCAAAGGGGTGACCAGACCTCTTCTGGCTATGCTAGGTGATGTTTTAAGAATACTATTAATAATTAATACATTCACATGGGTTGTGTCCAGAGTCTGTAAAGCGTAATCTAGGTCACAAGCATGACCAGATTTGCAGGACAGGGACAGGCCAGGGTGGGTTGATTTGGGGGTCAGCAGGGTGGCAGCTGGAAGCGTCAAAATCGTCTAGATCTTGGTCGGGAGGGGGGGTCAGCAGAGTGGCAGCTGGAATTGTCAGACTTCGGCTGGTTCTGCAACACAACCAGGAGGGTTCGGGACAAGGTCTGGGGAATCTGGTCTGCAACAACGCTTAGGTAGGTGGCACTGGTCAAATTGACATCCACATGAATGCCCGGATCCAGGGTTTCCCAGCAGACCGTTGCCCAGAGCATCAAACTCCCTCCATGGGCTTGTCGTCTTCCCCCAGTGCATCCCGGTGCCATCAAGTTATCCAGGTAAACAGCACACACCTACACGGTGGAAACAAAATGGTACATATCGGACCAGGTGACTTTTTTCTGCTCTGTGGTCCAGTTGTGATGCTCGCGAACCCAATGTAGGTGCTTCAGATGGTGGACAGGGGTCATCACAGACACTCTGACCGGTCTGCTGCAACACAGCCCCATACACAGCAGGGCGCAATGGACTGAGTGTCGTGACACATTCCTCCAGTCAGCTCGTATACATCTCATTCTGACTTGTGTCACAATAGACCTTCTGACGGTTTGGACCAGGTGAGATATCCTTTGTGGCCCTCACTCATCGATGAGCCTTGGGCACCCAACACCATGTCGCCAGTTGGTGGTTTGTCCCTCCGACCAGGAAACTGTGCCCCACGTCATAGTCGCTCAGGTCTTCTCTTGCATCCAACACACTGACTAGGAGAACTGATTCTTCGCTCACCATCTAATCTAACCAGACCTTGACATGTGCCCTTGATAGAAGACGATCAACGTTATTCGCGTCTCCTGAGTGGTCATAATGTTTTGGCTCATCAGTGTAAATACCAAAGTTGCTCAAGACAATAGATGACCATTTTTTTGTGCTGCTCATTTTAACCTTATTAAATGGGTAATTGACTTCAGGTGTTTAAAAAAAAAAAAAAAAAAAGAAACATGCCTCACACATCACCATTACTTCCACTCATTGTTAGCTAGCTGTGGCAAAAATTTGTTTATAATGGCTATTTAAAGGAAACAGAACCATTGACTTTCGTTTCTCTTGGCACATAGACTATTTCAAGGTAAGTCAAACATTACAATGTAAAAAAGGGAATGACCCTTTAAGTTTAGGGTAAGGTATTGTTCTGATTAGTTATTACCAAACCAGACCCTCTCTACCCATGTTTCCTCATTGCTCCCTTTCCTCTCTCTAGGTCGCTTAACGGTTATAGCATGGCCAGTAACCCAAAGGTTGCTAGATTTATTCCGGAGCCGGCAAGGGGAAACAATCTGTAGCTCTGCCCCTGACCTCCGCAGTTAACCCTAATTGCTCCCCGGACTCTGACCGTGTGGACGTTCTCTCCATGATACCGTTTACTCCCCACTGTCTGCCACCCTTTCCCATCTCTCTCTCTCTCCAGGGATGTGAGTGGTGAGAAGCAGCGTGAAACGGGGCAGCATGACCCTTAACCTGTGTTGCTTGTAGGGACTTGATGACGGGTGCAAGCAGCACTGCTGCTTCTCAGTGTGTGTGTGTGTGTGTGTGTGCAGGGACTTACGCTTTCTCAAGACATGCTTCTCTGGACATGTTCTGTGCAAGTAGGTTAGACGCCAGGCTAAACAACTCTTCTGCCCACTCCTGCAGCAGAAAAATGCACACACACACACTCTGTCAGAAAAAAGAAACATAGTCGCAAAAATCTATTGGAGATGCAAGCTAGCCACCCACACACCAGACCTTATAATTAGGAAATGTTGTAGGAATACGGGACTCCATGGAATTCTAACAGGTCCACTAACTCATGTTACAAGGACTGAAATACCTTCGAGTTATGAATACACCTTTTTGTATAATTACTTGGCCACCTTCTTATGAGACAACACTTATGTTGAATATTTGTTGGTGCTGAGTTTAAGAATATAAACCAAAACAGTGCGTTAATGATTGTATAAAGCACAATTGATTAATAAGGCACTTATTCCTGTGTACCAAAACGATTGTTCATGTGTGGTAAATCCCAATTCACCTGGGACTAGTGAGTTGTTCATGTGCATTCACCTTAGCAATCTCCTCCTGGAACGCCATGAAGTTGAGGTATGTGATGTTCACCATGTCTGGTCCGCTCACCACCGTCAGCATCCGGTTCTCCATCTTCCCCACTAAGGTGCTGACGTCCAGAAGCTCTCGCAGCTTCATGTCCTGGGGACGTAGAAACACAAACACTCACATGAAAACATCTGCCCGCTACCATCTGCCGCTGTGGCTAGCGCTTTAGCCCAATCAACCAGTCAGGTCACGAATTCCACTTCCTGAGAATGTGGGGAGTGTGGTTGTCTTGGTTACGCATCACATCATATCGCTCCGGTTCGATTCCGAAACGGGTTACTCTGAGGTGAAACAAGCAGCTCTCCGGGTACTGCTAATGATCTTAGGATGGAACTGCATGGGATTGTGTGTCTGCGTGTTGGTAGACGCCTGTGTGTTCGTGGATGTGTGTGTGTGTGCGCACAGCAGATGGCTGCAGCCAAGCATGAGGATTGAGTTTGTAGATGTCTCCTCACAAGCGGCGACGTGAAGTCCTCTGGGCTACATGGGCCCTGCATGTGACAGTGTGGCAGGTCTGAGGTCTGACAGCAGCTGGGTGAAAGACGACACTGACAAACGAGAGATCGCCTGTCAGAGGAGTGTCGATTCATCAACATCGTCAGCCTAATGGAACCTTGAGGTTCGGCATCGTAAGGATCAGCTCTCTCTTTGTCAGCTAATATGTCACATACAAAGTCATACACACAAACTCTAAAAAAATATTCTGTCCTTTGATTCATGCAGGTTTTGCAATCAAAGGACAGAGAATGCATTACAAAACAAATTCATTTTACCCTTCCCTAACCTTGACCCTAAAACCTAACCTTAACCTGAATAACGACTAACATTATTTTAAACCCAATTACTAAACGTAAACCTGTATGTCTACATTTGACACCAAGTCAGATAAAACTACTTGTTAAACTGAGGAGGATGTCCTCACTTCACATCATTTTCTTTTGCATGATTTCCCTGCGAAGAATTTCGCTGTGGAGGCAAATTAGTTCCCTTCACTAATTTACCCAATCAAACATGGAGCATTCAGCACTGTGTCGCATTGATAAATGTCCCCTACATGTCCTTCAAGCCCGCCAATGAAATCGCACACAGCTCCCAGCTGCGATTACAACGCTGAACTTTCCAAGGCAATATATTTTCTGCTGTTTAAGATTCATGTGAGGCCGCCGGCAACCAGGTGGAAGCAAACATGAGCACTGACCCAAAGACCTCTGCCACAACAATGTCAGCAAAGGAAAAGAGACACGGGTTGACTTCAGGAAGCCGAGGAGGGAAGGCCACCACTCCACATTGACAAACCGTACGATGATTGAAACCGAACCATGTCAATTTAGGGAAATTGCAGGAAATTGTAGGAACACGTCATGCTTACACTGTCACAGTTCGAACAGCAAAGTGCTTGCAATCTACATAAACGATCCTTGGATCTGAAACCGACCCGTTAACCCTCATGGAAATATCCATCTCTCCCAGACAATGCATTTCAAATGTCAAGATATAAACCTCGGTAACCATTAAACATTCATCTTAGGAGGGTCTCTAGTCCCCCTCTCCCCCAAAACAAATTGAACAAACTCTAAACATAACTTGGGATTCGAAGTTGCATTGTGTCAAGGTCTAATTACCACTGTCTCCCTCAAACATATTCAGTCCCTCAGCTCTAGCTCAGTCGTGAAAATGGAGGGGGCCAAGGAGAGGAAATGCAGGTCACTTTGGATTTATCCACATTTTAAAGCGAGATGACGCAGGGTAGAAGAGGGACGTCTCGAAATAGATGAACAGATGGTCTGCAAAATGTTCTGGAATCATCTTGAGGACATGGCAGACAGCCCTTGAGATGAATGTATTGTCTGCTTTTACTGGTACGACGTCCTGACAGATGATGTCCATGCTGCGTGTTGCTTCAACAGGTGTCTTCCTGGGCTACACAGAGACCAACCGACAAACAGGCAGATTCAGATTTAGAAGTCGTCAATTAGAGGATACAAAAAATGCCTTTTCGTTTAGCTTAATTGGCAAAGCAACTGAAGGTAGCGATGTGGCTCCACGGATGGTATGATGCAGAGATGTCTGGGGATCAAAGGCACGTCTCACAGATTACATGTTAAATTGCCATTGCAATGCGGGCCATTCTGATATGGTTTCAGATGCCACTTGTAGATTACATGGAGAACCAGTGAGCGCATCCGTACCCCTCTACAGCTGAGGAGGGACAGACAGCAAATTAGAGAGAGCGAGACTGGCTGTTTAGAAACATCAAGCCTGTCGATTGTAGTACAGACTGCAGCCCCTTCTTCAGGGACACCTAGCCCTTCCATTTATTTGGTTCATTCCAGAGCTCGCACACCTGATTAGACTTGTCAGCTAATCATCAAGTCCTTGATTAGTGAATCGGGTATGCCTAGCGGCTACCACACAATTGCGAAATGTTTGGTGGGGGCTGAGGAGATGGTCGAAGGCCGACGCAGTAGAGGCGAAGAGACATACAGACAAAAGGAGGAGGAGAGGGAGGGGAGTCAAAGGAGAGACATAGGTGGACAATGAGAGGGAGGAGAGGAGGGAGAGACGGAGATAAAAGAAACTGCGGCAGAAGGATAAGAGGGAACAGATGAGGGTGAGGAGGAAGAAAAAGAACAGGAGGGAAGGAGAACACAAAGATGAGGAGGTGAGGAGAGAAAGAGAAGGATGAGAGGCCAGAGAGCTGGAGGAGAACAGACCTGAGATTTGATTAGTGCTGGTGCATTGTGGGAGCAGTTGGAGGCAAGCCTGAGGGTCCTGTTGCCGCGGCGATGGTAGATTTAGAGGCAAGGGGGGGGCGAGTGTGTGCTTAATACCATTCAAGTCTGTGCGTGCGTGTGTTTGTTTGAAGACAAGTGAGTGATAGAGATGTGTGTGTGTGTGTGTCGGCAGAAGAGTGTAGGATGACGGTGAGACTGTTAAAGAAGGTGTGTGTGCAATGCATCACTGTGTGTGTTGTCCGCTGACAGCTGTAGCGTGGGAATATAGCGCTCAGTCATTCATCACTTCAGTACATGGGAAACTGTCCTTTTTTTCGTGGGGTGATCTAGCCTAGAAAGGTCTTCCATGCATACCGGCTTGTCCGTCACAAAACCTTACCTGTGACTAGGCACACACACACAATGTGACCGCCAGAATACACACTTTATTACTGAATAATCTGTTTCTCACTTAATTTATTGAACTTTCGAGCATTATCGAACGGCAAACTTCGAGTGCGATTTTTCGCTGTGGGGTTTGCCTTGGGTTAACTGGGCATATACGTAATAAACCCTGCATGCCAAACGCTCACATTGGCACCAAAGCATGCGCTTCTACCCGTGCCCACGCCCCAACACCCCCCCTCGTCAAGGCCTACACACCTTCCGGGCTACCCATCGGCTATCTTTTAACCTTCTCAGCCTTGCATAGTTAATCCGGCACATATATCTGTTTCTCCAGTCCTCATCAGATGATTCATGTAGCTTTAATTTCCCCTCATTATCCATTTAAACACAGTAGGCCGCCACGGCTCAAGGTAAGTGGCTACATCGACTACATCTGCTCGGTACTAAATGATTCACACACCGACCTGACAATACGGCGCACTTCCGCAGAATCAAAGCTGATCTCTCCTGATCAAACGAAGACCCATTCAAGTTAGTTCATTAAAAGAGAAGCCACGACTTCGCATTAACATTCCGCCGAGGATTTCTGACAAAAAACTATGCGTTCTTGAAGGGTTTGAGGAAGAAACTGTTGTAGGATCCCGCGGGATCTTAATCTACAAGTTTGGCTCAATGCTTGTATAACCAACTCCAGGTTAGCCTCAAAGCATGCACCTGAGGAACATAAACGTTTGGAGAATATCAAGTTGGCTGGAGTTTCTCTGGTTTTTATCTTGTGTTTACATCCTTACAGCCTTGGATAAGTTAAGGCTTTTGCCAGCTATGCTACCATTCCTTTCCATCTTGATAATGCAGACAGGTTGCAATACAGGGTTAATCTGGAAAGATTTACAAGGTTCTGGTTAGGAGTTGTGTAAACGTACTGTGCTAGCAGCAGTCCTGCTGGTGGCTAGCCTTGTTAACTAGTGAAGCGGCAAGATGGTGGGGTGGGACTCAAACCACCTGGGGTAGTTGGAGAGAGGAATTATGGGTAAATCATTTCCTGGCACCCTGGGGGGGAGGGTGTGTGTGTGTACGTGCGTGCGTGCGTGCGCACATGCTTTTGCGTTGCCCCAAGACTCCCCTGGCCCATTTCGTGTGTGTGTGTCTGTGTGTTAGGACTTTGGAATTCCGTTTGTTGACGACTGTGTGTAGTTACATATGTCATGTGTGAATAAACGTCTGCGAGTGTTAGCCCTCGTGCATTCATCAGCATACGTATATCCAGTTGGATACACGCTTCATGCTAATCCTGTAGGTGGACTCTGCGCCCTCACGTTTTACTCCTTCATGTGGTGTTTCTTTTAAGAACGTTGGGCTGCATCTTGAGGAGCATGTTTGCCACCATTAGCCACCTCGTAACTTATGGTGGAATAGGGTGCAGAGAGCGGAGAGCAGAAACATTGATCCCATTACGACCACGGCACTGGCTACTTTTCCCACGAACAACGGTTGTGATAATCAGATGCAGAAACAAACACAGAGCCTGTTGCATGCGCGTATGCATTCTCTCTCACATACACGCACACTGACTTTTTCACACAAATTCAGACAAATCTCATTTGGCTACTTACAATGTGACTTAATACTACACTAGTACATTTGTGTGTGTGTCAATAAATGCTTGAGCCATAGTTCCTTCTGTCTGTTCGTTACTAATTGGATGTCGATCATTCCAATAACACCAGTTGAACAGCTGTCAATGAGGTTCACACATGATTGACTGGGCTTATCTGATAACCGATGCAGGAAGGCCATTCAATTAAACAACCATCAGGAGGAGAAACTCGTTGCCTAGTGAAAATCACTGCACTCGTCTTGTGGCTAATGGTGTAGCAAATGGTGAAAGAACCAATCAATGGTCGAACATGAACTAAATGAACTAAAATATGAGCCACCAGTGGATCGATGCTTCATTTCACAAAGGTGCTTTGTCCATCACTTCTTCCTCACCGAGCCTGTTGATGTTAGAGGCTCCGCCTCTTACATAGGAGACAGCGAGTTGGCGGGGAGGGACGGAAGGATGCTGAATGTTCAAACAGAGGATTAGCCGATTAGCGACTAGCATAGCCGCTCCCAGCAAGGCTTTCACAGCCATTACACACACAGGCTTTTCTCTGGATGCTGATCTACAAGGGATTTCAATAACTCCCAATGATTAGTAGTGTGTGTGTGTGTGTGTGTGTGTGTTAGTGTCTCTACAGCGACTTCGCATGTGTGTGCATGTGATTCTATGAACCGTGGTCCAGCATTCACTTCCATTTCGTTGTAAAATCGAGAGTTTCACCTGCCTTCCTTCTCCATTCATATTCAAAGACGTCCTACCAGAGAGACATGTTTTTGTTACAAAGCAGCAGAGATAGGATATAAGCCATTCTCTTACTTTCTTCACCTCTCAGTCTCAGCATCTCTCTATCCACCCTCTCCTCCCGTCTCACTTTCTCCATCCTCTTCTCCCTCTCCGGTCTCGTTCGTTCACTCTCTCCTCCGTATCTTCTCCTCGCGTTCGCTCCTCACACTCTGTCTCCATCCTTTACTCGCTCTACATCCTCTCCTTTCGCTCAAAACCCACACACACGAACACACACATCTGCAACACACGCGCACACATCATTGGAAGACTCCCTCCTCTCTTCCCTCCCCCATCTCTCTCCCCACCCCCTCCCTCCTTCCTAACTTTCTCCCTGTCAACTTGTGTACATGTTTGATGTTTTAGAACAGCCTGTGATCCATTTCTCTCCCATTCTCTCTCTATATCTTTCTACCAGTCTCCCCCCCATCTCCCCCTCTCTCCCCAGCAGCGCTGCGTTAGTATGTCGTGGTCGTGCATTAGCTAGAGGAACTGTGTGATGTTGTGGTTCTCTGGGGTTAGGGTAGGAGACTATCATCCTCTAGCCTCTTGTAGAGCCCCTTCAAAGCCTGAAAGTTCCCCATTTCTCCACTCAGTCTCTCTCTAGTGAGCACACGTATACATGCACGCACAACTTTAAAGCTACACACTTATCAACTCATACATATGTAACGCGCCTCCCCTCGTTCCAATCCCGCCCCCACCCCACCGCACAATCGCAGACTATCAACCTCACACCTCTTTAACGCTACATTCTGAAACCCTTGAAAGCTTTCAACAGACGCTTCAACTCACAACACACACACTTCAGGCATGTATTTGCGACACACTTGCCAAACTGACGTGACTTTAAAGCTTTAAGCTGATCAATGATCAAACAGGCTATTTACAGGTACCCCCAGAAAATCTGCAGCCTCTGTCTCCTTCCATTTTGGCTGTGGCTTGGCAGTTTCTCCTCAGCTTAGCCTCACTGAGAAACTGCTGATCCATCGCTCCTTTAGATTCCTCATATCATGGGTGATTAAATGGAACTGTAATGAGGTCTCTAATGATGTTAGCCTACGTCTGGCTTAGCGGCAGTTAACTAAGAAGACATTTTCACAGTTGACTGGGTATCATCGGGAGGAATGGAGAAACCCAGAGAGAAAGAAAGATGCAGGATCAGAGTGGGAGATGTATCGTGACAGATGCTGGGATGAAAAATAGAGTGACATGTAGCAAAATTAAAGAGGGTGATAGACAAAGATGGTAGAATGAAAAGAGAGATGACTGGGAGAGAACGAGAGATGGCAGCAAGAGAGGGAGATGGAGAGAGAGAGATGGCAGGGTGAAAAAGAAAAGGGAGATGAGAAAGAGAGGTGGTAGGATGAAAAAGAGAGAGAGATAGGGTGAGAGATGGTAGGATAAAAAAGAGAGCAAGACAGAGATGAAAAAGAGATGGAGATGAAGAAAGATGGCAGGATGAAAACAAATGAAGATGTAGAGAGAGATGTTAGGATGAAAATGAGAGGGATGTGGAGTTAAAAAAGAGAGGGAGATGGAAAGATAGTAGGATGAAAAATAGATGGAGATGGAGAGAGATGGTTGGGTGAAAAGGAGAGGGAGAGATTGTAAGATGAAAAAAAGGAGACGGAGAAAGAATGAAAATCCGAGGAGCTGGAGAGGGAGTGAGAGATTATAGGAAGGAAAAAACTGCGAGGGAAGAGGGAGACAGAGGGAGGTGGGAAACGGGAGATTTCAGAATGAATAAGAGAGGGAGAGAGAAGTAAATAGGAAGAGATGAAAAGTAGAGAACAAGAGATGGACTGAAGCCAAAAGAGCATGAAGAAAAGAAGGGAGAAAGAATAAGTCCCCTGATACTGCGGAGGTGGTGAGAGCAGGTGTTGGTCATAAAAGCTTTTTGCTACTCGCGTCTCATAACTCAGTTCACTACTTCGGTGTTGCGGTTTCACAACACACGCATTACCCTTAACGCCCTAAGGAAAAGGTCAGATGGTCATTGGTCAGCCTGACCACTAAGCGTTGGTGTGGAAGAAAATGTGGCTGTCGAGGTGTGGGCGCATGTTCATGTGTGGATGCGCGTGTGTGTCTGTTACGGAGCTCACGCGGGCTTAACAAGCTCGCATTTCCATTCCATTTCAATTAGAGTTTTTAATTAACCCCAAAGCAGTGAGAGATGGAGTGAGTGTCTGTTTGCGTACGCGTGTCTTCGTGCACGTTTGAGTGTGCGTGCACTCGTGTGTCTAAGTCTGTGAACAACGGCCTTCGTGGATAAATGTCTGTGAGATGGTAAGGGCATCGTAAGGGCAAGCAGAGCAACTTCCTAAAGGGAAAAGGACATTGACAAAAGCTCTTCACTTCAATTTCTAAGGGACACAGGGTAGCTTTCACATGTTTACACTTACTGGGGGAACGAGAGAAATATGTCATCTCAAGGGTTTCAAACCCTCTCATTGCGATGTGAATAAAATGTGACACAGCTCCGGTCCTGTAAAGAGCCGTTTCAAGGCTGAATACTGAAGCGTTGAATGGCAGGAGGCCAGGCGGCTGACCTGTAACTATGTGGATGTGAGACGTCTACGAAGAGCCCACTTCCACACAGACACGGACCCTGGTTCAGTTCAGTCACTCATCCATCCCCCTCAGAACCACTGGAGGAACAACACACCACTAACTCCCCATCAGCGTTCCTCTGTGTTACTCAACTTGAGTCACTCCTGCCCAGTTTTTGACCCGCCCCCTCCCCCTTTTCATCTCTCCCAGGGATGATTGGCAGGACTGTATCCGAGGGGTCGTGACCCTAAGCAGTGAGCGAAGTCCCATCAGTCAGTCTGCTCGGCAACCCGCGGCTCCAACCTAAAACTCCGCTGACATCTCATTCAGGGTTCCGTACGTGTCATCCGAGGGAAACACACTCCAGAGGCGGAGAGGGTCTGACAGCTTCCAACCCCAACCCCCCCACCCCTCGCCCAATCCTCTAAATCAAGTAGCGCTGTCCTCTCTGTCACAAAGCATTGGACACAAATAAGTTAGACACCCCCGCCGTACTGTCCAAGACAGTGATGTCGTCTGTTTGATGGCTAGTCTCAGGGCAGCGGGGGAGTGATGGGGTTAAGGTGCCCAGGGGAGGGCGTTTTGTGGAAGAGATGTTTGATGCAAACGTGCCCTCAGGAAGGATATAAAGTCTAGAAGTTAAGCTGAACGACGCTTACTTGCGACATTTTGATGACACGTCCCCTGTGGCTGCTGGAACGAGCGGTCCGCAAGGGTTCGTAGGAGAATTAAGGACTCTGTGTCCTAAGAAAACACTGTCCAAGAAGAATGCTCTCTTGTTTTAAATCTAACTAATTTATTCCTGTTAAATTAAAAGACTTTCAGTGTTGTCTTTTGAGCACTGGTAAGATGCATATTCTTGATTCGCTGGTGCATTTAGTCACAGCTTCTCTGGAAATACTCAAGGCAGAAAGTGAACAGACCCACAGGTTAACCATCCCTTTGAAATGGTTGCACAGGTTTGGTCATTCTCTATGAATCCTATTAGGTCTTACTATGAAGCGTATTCATCTGACAGATATGACAGTGTAACAAAGGAAATCGAACACTGACGACAGCTATGTTTTTAATCTGTCGGTGTGTCTCTGCGAGGGACAAGGGGATAAAAGCAATTTCAGTCTTCTCTTTCCTATTAAACTGCTCACTAAACCCGCTAACTGGAAGGCAAACAATTATGTCAGTGTCTTGGAAAAATACTATGTCAACCTCACTTCCATAAAGCTCAGACACATTAAAAGTGCCATCCAGACAGGAAGAAAGCGGTTTTGGATGTATTTTAGACCAAAGTCCTAGACTTCAGGGAAAAAGGCATGAGGAACATGTAGGCAGACATAAAACATATCCATCTTGGATCAAACCTTGTGGCTTGGGGATGAAGGGTTTACATATCACAGACCTGCCGTAAATCACAGATGCAAAGACCTCGGGAGTAACTAATATCTCAAAAGGAATAAATCGGCGGAAAAGTTTGACAGGTAAAATGAGCTAGGGACTTTTGAAAATTGACTGTAAATCCATGCTTGATCCCTTCGGAGAACACTCCGATACGTTTGTGGGATATGAACATACATTTGATATGCTAACAGACTACAAACAATTAGAGGCGCGGAGCCCTTCATACAACTACCAGGTGCCCCTCTGGAACATGCTAGAACAAACATTCTAACGCCGTGACAGAGAATACAGAACAGATGCTAGCAGAAGCTACTGAACACACGCACAGACGAACAAACATACACAGACACGGGGTTCTTGAGGCAAACTGCCAACATGAATCAACCGAGAGCATGTGGACTTAGAGCAGAGTACCAGATAAAGATAATTACACCAAGGGACTTAAGGGCTGAGCTAGGCTGCAACCTCTTTGAACTGTGCACACCACACGGGCACATGTGCGTGCACACGGAGACACACACACACAGCTTCTGTGCATGACCGATGACGGTTTACACACACAGACATGCACGTGGGTGTCAAGTAAAAAATGCTTATGAATATTGGCATGAGGGCAAGATCATCGAATGCTCCTTTCTCTTCATAGGCACAGGAACAACATGTTCCTGTTTGTTGTGTGTGTGTGTGTGTGTGTGTGTGTGAGTGAGAGATAAAAGGAGAGAGGGATGGAGGGAGACTTTTTTTTGGTCCCTTTCTAGTGAGACATTTGACTATTTGAACGTTCCGCATATATCCACCAAACCTCACCCTGGTGCTCTTAACTTTCTCTAATGCTATGACAATTTGACCATGACACCAACAGTGTTCCTTGAACTCCCGCCTCTGCAAAGCCCCCCTAGTGTTTTATTATTTTCATGTCAGTCCACAGTCCCTACCCTTACTTTGTGGTTTTGAGAACAAGAGAGAGGGAAATAGGGACAGAGAGAAATATACAGTATCTCACAAAAGTGAGTACACCCCTCAAATTGTTGTGAATATTTGATTATATCTTTTAATGTGACAACACTGAAGACATGGCACTTTGCTACAATGTAAAGTAGTGAGTGTACAGCTTGTATAACAGTGTACATTTGCTGTCCCCTTACCATAACTCAACACAAAGCCATTAATGTCTACACCGCTGGCAACAGAAGAGAGTACACCCCTAAGTGAAAATGTCCAAATTGGGCCCAAAGTTTCAATATTTTGTGTGACCACCATTATTTTCCAACACTGCCTGAACCCTCTTGGGCTTGGAGTTCACCAGAGCTTCACAGGATGTCACTGGAGTCCTCCTCCACTCCTCCATTACGACATCACAGAGCTGTTGGATGTTAGAGACTTTGCGCTCCACTAACTTCCATTTGAGGATGCCTCACAGATGCTTAATAGGGTTTTAGATGCTTGGCCAATCCATCACCTTTACCCTCAGCTTCTTTAGCAAGGCAGTGGTCATCTTGGAGGTATGTTTAGGGTGGTTATCATGTTGGACAGTCTCACATGAAAAGATATAATCAAATATTTACAGAAATGTGAGGTGTGTACTCACTTTTGTGAGATACTGTATAAAGAATGACTAAGCAAGAAAGAAAAGAACGAGATATGAGCTGACCTCAAGTCCTGGAGTTTTGACTAGCTCCAGTTCCCTCTCCAGGTCTGACACATTGCGAACCCTTGATACAACAATGATCAACAACGAGGCTCTCTCAGTCAGCATGTCCTGGAGAGATCATTCACACTCTTTTATCACACTTTGATTAGTCACACCGAGATTAGCATACTGTATATACAGTGGAGGAAAAAAATATTTGATCACCCGCTGATTTTGTACATTTGCCCACTGACAAAGAAATTATAAGTCTATAGTTTTAATGCTAGGTTTATTTGAACAGTAAGAGACAAAATAACAACAAAAATGCATTTCAAATAGGTTATACATTGATTTGCATTTTACTCAGGGAACTAAACTCTCTTAAAGGGAGTGCTCTAAATCTCAGCTTTTTATCTTTATATAAGACACCTGTCCACAGAAGCAATCAATCAATCAGATTCCAAACTCTCCACCATAGCCTGGACCAAAGAGCTGTTCAAGGATGTCAGGGACAAAATTGTAGACCTACACAAGGCTGGAATGGGCTACAAGACCATCGCCAAGCAGCTTGGTGAGAAATTTACAACATTTGAAGCGATTATTCGCAAATAAGAAACACAAAATAACTGTCAATCTCCCTCGGTCTGGGGCTCCATGCCAGATCTCACCTTGTGGAGTTTCAATGATCATGAGAACAGTGAGGAATCAGCCCAGAACTACACAGAGGATCTTGTCAATGATCTCAAGGCAGCTGAGACCATAGTCACCAAGAAAATAACTGGTAACACATTAGGCCGTGAAGAACTGAAAACCTGCAGCGCACGCAAGGTCCCTCTGCTCAAGAAAGCACATGTACAGGCCTGTTTAAAGATTGCCAATGAACATCTCAATGATGCAGAGGAGAACTAGGTGAAATGTCTCCAGACCTTCATCCCATAGAAAATCTTTGGAGGGAGCTGAAGTTTCGAGTTGCCAAACATCAGCCTTAAAACCTTAATGACTTGGAAAGGATCTGCAAAGAGGAGTGGGACAAAATCCCTCCTGAGATGTGTGCAAACCTGGTGGACAACTAAAAGAAACATCTGACCTCTTTGATTGCCAACAAGGGTTTTGCCACCAAGTACTAAGTCATGTTTTGCGAGGGGTCAAATACTTATTTCACTGAGTAAAATGCAAATCAATGTATAACTTATTTGAAATGCTTTATCTGGATTTTTGTTCTTGTTATTCTGTCTCTTACTGTTCAAATAAACCTACCATTAAAATTATAGACTTACAGAATGTACAAAAGCAGGGTATTAAATATTTGTTTCCTCTACTGTATATAAACACACTATATGAATAAAAGTATTGGGACACCTACCCATTACACCTACAGCCATTGGCAAAGGTTTTGAGAATGACACAAATATAAATTTTCGCAAAGTCAGCCCCCTTAGTTTTTATGATGGCAATTTGCATATACTCCAGAATGTCATGAAGAGTGATCAGATGAATTGTAATTCATTGTAGCCCTGCCACAAAAGGACCAGCTGACAATCACATCATATCAGTGATCTTTAGAACGACCCATTCTTTCACAAATGTTTGTAAAGGGTGACTGCATGGCTAGGGGTTTGATTGTATACATCTGTGGCAATGGGATTGAATGAAACCCTAACCCTGAATTCAATGATTACCATATATACAAATATACAAATATATTTGTCCGTATATTACACATATATAGAGAGATGTATGGCCTCCACATCCCTGAAAGTAATGATCCTCGGACTACTTAACATAAAATATCTTAGCCTAAATATAAATCTTTCTCTGATTTGAGCTCACCGTCATTTGACCTTATTTAGTTCTCCCCATTACATTTCTCCTGGTCTGTTTTACAGGTATACGTCTCCTCTGCCCTTGCCTTCAGAAATCCCATTGGAGGAGAAGGTCAGAGGGGAGGAAGCTCTGGCTCACTCATCCAATGTGTTTTTGACAGGGGAGTAGCAATTGAGATATAGCTTTTTTATGTTCCCTCCCATCTCTGGTCGTCGTACGTATCTGTGATTCCCCGTGCAGTTCATTATTCAACGGGCGGATGGCCCTCATCCAGCTCCAGCTGTCAATCACCCACGTGGCTCTCAAGAAAGCAGAGAGATACACGACCTTGGCAGGTACATCCCCGCTCATTTTCTCTTCGGGAACACAGCCTTCTCATTCCCAGAACGTTCCTGGCGGTCGGATATAGGATGATCATTCATCCATATTCTACACGGTTTAGGGAAAAACAAATATATTGTGAAGACAGGCGTTTGTTGTGTAAGCACGTGCTTTGATCAGCCGGAAAAGCCTTTTTTTGGCAATCCAGAACAGGTGCCGTCCAATGAGGTAAACGCAGTTCAAACTGAGCGAAACAGATTTCCAAAGTGAATTCCAACGACACTTGTTTGGGGGTCCATTTCATTGCTGTAAATGCAACGCTTTCCATTGCATTGGTACACATTGTTTAAAAGGTCAATTGGAAAAGACAGGTTTTCTACTGCAGGGAAAAAATAATTTACTTTTAATTTTTTTACAGGCAATTGTGATTAGAAGACTGAAGAATTCGAAACATGTGCTGGTATTTAACGCCTGTGTCGTTTTCTCTTTCTAAATTCAAACCACTGGCGTTTCAGGGGACAGCTTTAACCGAGGACTGGTCACCAATAAACAGGAAAACAGGGACGACTAGACATCAAACTTAACACTCCCCCGGTCCAGTCCAATATTTGAAGGGGAGAGAGGAAACAAGTGAAATGAGCCGCTGGCCTAAGAGAACATCTTGAGTTGAGCTTTATCTTAGCTGCTAGCCAGAGCCCCTGAGGAGCCTGAGCAAGTATCCCTCTGGGAAACAGACGGACAATCACATTAGGCCTGTGTTAGCGGACCAGGATGAATCATTTATCAGGGGCCCTGTTCCGCTATAGAAGCCCCAGGCTGTTTTTCTGGGGGTGCTGATAGACATGATGTCCCCCATGGAGCTTTTTCTATACCCCATCACCTTGGCCTGTGGACCTTCCAGACAATATGTGTCTGATAAATACTCAAATACTCAAATGTAAAATGCACGAGTAAGAAAGCTGCACAACATAGAAATCACTGTTCAACTATAAAAAAGGAACCCAATAACATGCAATCAAATAAAGGGTTCCATAAACCAGTTCCCAAATGGTCAGTGGAACACAGTGATGCACATTCAAGGCTATACAAATGGCATACTTTACAGACCCATCAGGGATACTGCAAAAAACAATCCTCAAAGAAGCATCAACGACTGCACCATGTAACATTATAACAATGGAGATACTCAACACATTGTACTGACAGACAGACTGAAATGAAATGTTTTAATGCAACCAACTGTCTTGAAATGCAAAATCGTAATCTGGGTTTGAGCTTTGTTATCTTAAGAGCTGCAAAACAGTCTAACCATCCACCGTATGACATAGAAAACCCAAACACTTCTAAAAACAATATAACATCACCAACACAACTTAAGGCGAATCACTTGAATAGAAACGAAAGTTCACGACACATGTGATGCGTTATGAGGGATATATTAGTAGATGACCATCATCCAGGGGAGTGTGTAAAAAGAGTGTTAACAGCACCAGGCCGGTAGAGTATTCAATTTTTAGAGGGTCCCTGTCCATTATATTGTACAGACGTAGTGGCCAGGAGTCCTGAGTGTAGTTTCGATCATGAAGATCTAAGTTCATCTTCCTCTTCCCAAAACATAACCTCAACAATTACTGAGGGAAATGCCAAACTGACCAGAGGTCTGAGCCTGATTTAAACGTTACTGTAGGTGTTGCCAGGGCATTAGTGTCAACGCCTCAACCTTAACAACCACGGGAGGTGTGTTGGAGTAACTCTATGTCATTTAGACTCCTTCTGATGGACATCACATGCCCCTCAGGATGACTTGTTCCAATAAAAAAAACGGATAATTTGCCTTTATGATCTTTAGTACATTTTACACATACGCAGAATTGGTAAAGTATTTTTCTTTCCTGAAAAGGAATAATAATGACATCACAAGTGAAATTGAATAGGATCTGTCCTTATATCTCTTACTTATTACCAAGTCATATAGGGACAGAGATGATGACCACCGATGACAGAAACATCTCACTCACTAGGAGGAACAACACATAGTAAGTAGCCTAGTGGATAATTCTAAGACAAGATGCAGGAAAATAACAATACTTCTGAATCACGCTACATCCGTCTGATACACCATTCCCTCTTCTTCTCGCTCTGTTTCTTACTCCATCCTATGTCTTTCTTCTGCTCTCTCTGCCAACTTGACATTCATTTCTCTAGATATGAATAAGCAATACAAAACCGTCCACATAAACAACCATAATTGGTTGCCAAAACATGTGAAGCATCCTTTCGTTAAGCCTCATAAGTAAGTAATGATGACTTGGTCCATTACTGTTATGATCAGTTAGCCATCTGCTTTCATTAGCTTAGCTTAAAAATCCCTGCCCTGCTGTCCTGGCACCATTAGCCCAACTGGTCAACAAGGCCAGGCCAAACTCCACGAGACCCAAGAAACATGCAAGTACACAAGCACGTACCACATGAACAAAGTTCTACTGACCCAATCAACCTGAATCTTGTGGTAGTCATTATGTAGAGACTCATAGTGAATATTTAGTTTGCATGCAACTCAATCTCAGAATCAGCTTTATTGCCAAGCAGGGTTACCTCTACAAGGAAGTGTCTATTGTGTAAGTAGTACTTTAAAACATTAAGTGAATAAAATAATACAGTAAGTAAAAACATAACACAATAAACAGGAAGTGTGCAAGACATGTAGTTGCATAATAATAGCAAAGAAAGTGTGCAATGAGCAATGTGCAAGATATTAAGACATTAAGTATGGTAGGGGGGCAAAGGGGGTCAGTGTTAGTGGGGGTCACCTGGCCTTGTTGATGAGGCCAGCTGCCAATGCGTAGAAGCTGTTCTTGTGGTGTGAGATATTGGTCCTTATGGACCGTAGATTCCTGCCGAATGGGAGTGAATGAAACAGTTTGTGTCCTGGGTGGGAAGGGTCAGCCACAATCTTTGATGGTGGAAGTCTTGAAGCAGGCTGGCACATGGCATGTCTCCACGGAGGTGTTAAGCAGTGGAGACAGCGGATCAGCACAATGCTTCAGGGTGGATGGAGAGACAGAGTCTGGCCCAGCTGCCTTGCAGGGGTTCTGTCTCTTAAACAGTCTGTTAATGTCCCTCTCCAGGACAGAAAGAGTTGTTGTTGTGTTAGGAAGGGGAGGGGGCCACTGGGGTGGGCAGTTTGGGAGTGCCCCATGCTCCTGCTGAGGTGGGGGAGGTGGGCTGGAGCTAGGGGGTGGAGGCCGGTGGGACGGTCCCATTGTCATTCAAAACGACAGTAGAACTCATTCAGGCAATTGGCCAGATGAGAGTCGTTAATGGAATGGGGGACTTTAGGATTGTAGTTGATGATCTGTTTAAGGCCCCTCCAGACAGAAGCATCAGAAGAGTCGTTAGCTGAGCATTGTTGTTGTAATCTCTCAGAGTACAGTTGCTTAGCTTGTTTATGGCCTTGCAACAAACTGTATTTTGACTCTTTAAAACTGTCCTTATCCCCTCTCATGAATGCCTGCTTCTTTTCCATCCTTAGCAGTCTGAGTTTAGCTGTTTGTCATTGTTATAACTCACCCTGGTGTGTGATAGTATGCACCAGTTTACAGAAGCTGATGCATGACGTCACAGCCTCAGTGAGCTCATCCAGAATGTTGGAAGCAGTCCTGAAAACATCCCAGTCAGTACAGTCTAAGCACGCCAGAAGACCCACCAGAGCCTCACTCGTCCACTAATTTGGTGTCCTCAAAACAGATTTACAGATCTTTAAGTTTCTGTCTGGATGCAGGTGGACCATGACGTGGTCAAAGTGACCTAGTGCAGCGCGGTGGGACAGCATGATAAGCACTGCTGACTGTAGTGTAACAATGATCCAGAATGATCTCCTCTCGGGTCAGAGAGCATGTGCTGCACCTCCTGCACGTTGGCCTACGGTGGAACATAAAATGCTGACCAGAATGAATGAACCAAACTCACGGGGGGAGTAGAAAGGTCTACTGTTGATGTAGAATGACTCCAGATCAGGTGAACAGTGGTTTTGAATAACTGACACATCAGTACACCAGCCACTGTTACTGTAAAAATGGATACCTCCTTCCTTCGTTTTCCCTAAGATTTCTGTGTTGCAGCGTAGTCCAGTATTTATCCACACAGTGAAGTCTCCGTAAAACATAAGACTGAAGATGAGTAAAAGTCTCTGCCCTTTCCTGCCAGTAGCTGAAGTTCTTCCTGTTTGTTACAAAGCAAATGCACATTGGAGAGAATGATTCCAGAGTAATATACTTGATGTTGGTAATTTTTTTAAATTGATTCCATTGATCAAAACAGCCGTCTTGTTCTGATCAATGGAATGCTAGCTAACCTAAAATAAAAATGGTAGCTGTCTGGCAATCAAAAGGGAAAAGAAGGCAATAAATTATAAACAAAAATACTTGTCATATGCGACAATGAGAAATGTTTTTAGCAAAGTTGTTGAGCAGCAGCAGGATAAGAAGATTGATAGGCCTAATGTTAAAAAGTCTACTAACAGAGACCATGACAGCAGCAGGATGAGAAGATTGATAGGTCTAATGTTAACATTAACATTGACAATGAAAGAAGAAACTTTATGTCATATGATAAAGGGAGGGAACGCAATGCAATTTTGTTTTGTCACGCTATAACTTTATCTTTCCATTATGATTTATTAACACTTCAACATTCCAGTTGAGGCATTTAAATCACATTTTAGCTTTAGTATTCTATTTAGCCTAGCTGTTTGCTAGCTTTTTCAAATGTACTTGTAGGCTCTTTTTCTTTTTGATACCAATTCTAAGCAAACATTTTAAGGCAACTATTTACAATGTATAGTACATCAGGCTATAACATTTCATTGGATAATTTTCACAGTGGACACTCACTGAAAACACTACTTTAGCATCCATTCAAGCTAGCCCAGAAAATACTTTGCATGCTGTCTGACTTTTTTTACAAGATACTTTTATCAACCTACATTGTACCACTTAAAAAACTGCTTTGTGAGGAACCTGTGCTATTAGCATGTTGACTCTCTCCTTGAAAGACGGGTAGAAGAGACATTGCTAGTATTCACTGGCTGACGTAACTTTTGAGTGTAAAATTCTGAAATCACTACTGAATATCCCGCAAATACCAGTCAAATATGTGGACACACTTATCCATTCACTTGTCCAAACGTTTGAGTGGTACTGTATAAAATGTATGATATCTGAATGAAAGCTTTACACCAGTCATTACTAAACATTGTTGTTTTACATTTGATAAACAATATTGGCTGCATAGATTTTAATTGGGAATATTGGTATGATTCCGACACTAAATTACATTTTGTCTGCTCTCTCGTACAGTATATAATGGCTTATAATTGTTTTTATTTTGGTCCCGTCAATTTTTTCTAAAAGGTAACAATATAGAAATTTGTGTTACGATTACAATGGAGGATCTAAATATAGTGAAGATGGATGGAGACAAGGACTGAAACCGATAAGCAAAACATTTGTTATATAAAATTCAATTCATTGAATACTTTTTTTAAACCTAGTTTAGTTTAGTTTAAACAAGATGATTAATTTTTTTATGCTGTAAGTACAGTTACAAACTTTACCAAATAACGTGCATTAGTTCAGTAGAGACAGCGTTGTGAAATATGATGACTCCAATAATCGTTTAATAATAAAGCACAGTAGTCATTAAGAAAGACTTATCCAGATTAATACACACACACAGAGAAAGATGCACCATCATAGCTCAGACATTTTGGGAAAACATCTGCCTGCTCCTATAATCTGCTCCTATAATCTGCCATTATACACAGAATAAGTGAATGTTTAAACACGTAATGAAAGTTAATCCTGAACAACTACATGGAACTCCCATAAAATCCGGTTCTAGAACCTGATTATTCCAGGTCTGATAGCTAACCACATAAAGCCTCATGCAAAGAATGAGATTGCTAATGCCTGGTGATAAACTAATCCATACCAGGCTTCCATTTAAAAAGGTCTGTAATCTGCATGACACTCATTAAAAATCGCTTCCTGTTTTCGGTTGACATTAGTTCCTCTCCTGTTCAACACTCTGTTTAATTGGTCTGTGGGTTGTTCCGTCTTTTTCTTTCTGTCTCTTATCTCTCTCACGCTCTTATCCTGACATACAAACAGTACATGCATTATTAAATGTGGGCATTTAGTACTTATAGTGCTTTATGAAATAATTTTTGAATAAGCTACTTGAAAACTAGAGATGACAAGCCAGGACATCAGGGTCAACACGTCCCTACTCTTAACATAAAATGAGTACCGTGGGACTTTTTGTGACCACAGATTGTCAAGACTTCTGTTTAACATCCAATCAGAAAGATGACACTCTACACAGGGCAATGTCCCCTTCCCTTCATGTCGTCTTAGTATTAGGGGTTTGGTATTTAGAATAGGAGAGCGCCCCCTAATGGCCTTGAATACACAATCTCCAGCGGCATTTGGTCTCTCATCCAAGGCCCAATGCAAAACAAGAGTGCTATGCTTCAGAGGCAAGCCAGTTGTAGGAGTCAAGATGCTATGCTACATAGGGAATAATGTAGAATTTGTGACTCAGGCACAGTCATTGCATCCTTGTCTGTCCTCGCAAAGGAGACATGGGGCTGATAGCCAATGTGATTTTGAGATGATAAGCCAAAGGATCGTATGATATTCACGTAACCTTAGACACATCCCGAAATACATTTCCTGCAAGTATTATGCAAACAATGCACTACTAAAACACAAAGGTAAGATTTCCAAATCTTTCGAGCAAAGCAAGGCAGCAACCTTCAGCACTACTTGTATTTTCTTTAACTTTAATCACTCTAATCATAATGGATGTAATTTTATTAGAATCACAGGCAGTTGGAAATAGCCATATTGTCTTTTTCTTAATGGTTTAAGGCAACATTTGGTTTGGTTTCCAGACCTGCCAGATTACAAGTCAAAGTCCGAGCCCTGCTCCAACTGGCAACTAATAGCTTCCTTCCGGAAGCATCTGTGAGGCTTGTCATAGAGGCCATGTGGAACAGCCACAGGCTACAAGGAACAGCTGAGAGACTGTGGCACTAAGTACCACAGCTCCTTATTACCAGCCAGAGTTTTCTCTTACTGTGTGTGCTGTTCTGTGTTTGTTTGTCTGTTCTGCTGTAACCTGCTCCTGCCACAGAGGTTGAAATTATATTGGCAAAAGCTTAACATAGACCGTCTCTGTAACAGTCAGACCACGCCAGTGTTGTTTTAGACCAGCTGGTTTAGCATGTGAACTGGGGAATATATTGCTCTATTCAAGCTCTTGTGGTCATCGTGTTAAAAACGACGTAGAAAACAGCGGAGATTGGGATTTGCAGTGTGCCATGTGTGTCCGTCCTGTATTTGTTTGGAACACATCCGTGGTCCGACTGGCTGGAGGGCAGATCTTCATGTGTACAAGCTACAAATAACTGATTGGCTTGCCACCTAATCTCCCAGATGGTCCACAATGTCTGTATAGATTCTGGGGAGAGATGGAAGCACAATTGAAATTGGACACACCTGAGCAACCCCACATCTCACTGATAGTCTCCATCCCTCTCCATCCCTCTCTGTCTTTCTTTCTATTCATATCTCTCTGTCCACCTTTTCCCTTTCCTCGTCGATTTTGTCTTCCTCTCTTGCTGTCTGTCTTTCTCTGTTTGGCATTTTTCTATTTTCTTTATCTGTCAGTGTCTCTTTCTGTTGATCCCTTTTTTATCTCTCTCTGGGTATTTCTCATTATCGCTGTGTTTTTTTTCTTTGTCTCACTTACATTGCATTATGAAGTTAAAAATAACTAGGGTATCCTAAATAACAAACTTAAAAGAAAAAAAAACCAATCTGAAACATAGACGTTAATATTGGCTAGTACTCTTCGGATGGCAACGAGTCACAAAACAAGAGTTCACATTGCTGTATTTTGCAGATATTGGAGATTATCAGAGTCCAAATCTTCGTGAGTCTATAAATTCGGATATGTCAGTATAGGTGGACCTCTCACAAAAGCAGGGTCATGTCTGCTGTGTCCGTACACAGTCAAAGTTTGGTTCTGTCAATGTGGTCAGATATTCTGCCACTGTGTTTTTGGAGATAGCAAGCCTCTCCTGAACAAGGAATCATTACAGATTTTGAATAATTTGTTTGGGTCCGTGCTGCTCTCCCCCTTTTCATTCTGTAAAGTTCCAGTAGTAAAGGTTTCTGCACAGAAGAATGGTACTGGCCATGGGTTAGGAGCTTTGTGACAGACAGCCATGGTATAATCCTGGCCTGAGTCACCCCTCTGCTCAAGACATGGCTGTCATCATTTCTGCTGCTCCCCCTTTAGTTTCCCTCCCCTCTTGCTCTTTCTCTGTTCTCCCCTCCCTGATTCCCTCTCGCTCTTTCTCTGTTCCCCCCTCCTTTATTCCCTCTCGCTCTTTCTCTGTTCCCCCCTGCTTTATTCCCTTTTGCTCTTTCTCTGTTCTCCCCTCCTTTATTCCCTCTTGCTTTTTCTCTGTTTCTCCCTCCCTTATTCCCTCTCGCTCTTTCTCTGTTCCCCCTCCCTTATTCCCTCTTTCTCTGTTCCCCCACTCTCATTCACAATGTCCCAGTTTCTCTTCTCACTCTGTGTTTGTTTCTCTACATATATCTCTCTCTCTCTCTCCAGCAGTACTGCCACAGATGCACATACACACCTTAATATCCACACACAAACACACACACCTCTGGGGTTCCATCAGTCTTTTATATAAAGCCTATATCGCCTGACATATCATTCAAGATTCATTCAACGGAGTTCATTCAATATTCTGCCTTGAGATGTGATCAGGACTACATACAATATTAACAACATCTTTTATAATCATTTATAAAAAATGTATATAAAGGAAGTCCCATTCAGGTGGAATAGTATCAGCACACAGCCCAGCTCAGGTGTTTAAAGAGCGTGTTGACAGCAACACGCTCTTTGCTGTTTTCTAGTTTTCTAGCAGTCTCTGCTGTGTGATAACTGGAGGACATGTTGGCTTTTAGGCTCAACAAATGCCAGTTTGGACAGAGGGGAGCCTTCTACCAACCCGCAGAATAACCTGATAGCTACTAAGTAGACCCATAGTGGATCCTACGATTAGTGTGCAAAATGATAAAAAGGAGAGCAGAACTTTCAGGCCGACACACCCGCTTTACCAGTTTTTGAGCTTTCATCAAGTCCAACATGGTGGCTGGTGAAGGTTCAACATGGTGGCTGGTGAAGGTGACTTGGCATTTTTCGACGCAACGACAACGCCTATGAATCAGGAAACAGGATTATCATGACGGATGAAAAGAAAAAAGTCAACTTGGACACGTGCTGTCTGACTACCAAATGTCAAAGGAATGAAAGGAGCATGTGTGCTACAAAGCCCCAGCCTAAGTATGGAAATCCAATTCTGGTCACCATTTGAATTCCCTGACAGTGTTGGCGTTCACACAACTTATCTTCCACAGAGACAACCCTGTGTGACAAGAGGTTAAGCAAATAAATAATAGCCATGCCGCAAGGGGAAACTGGAGCAGGTCCAATGAAAAAAGCAGATGCCAGCATGTTTTCTAGTCATTATCACTTTAACTTGACAAACGGGGAAATAAACCAAGGGGGCGGGCCCGACCCCCATCAGCGGCCGTCAATGCAGATAACGTTCTCTGTCTTCTCAATGTGTGCCTGCTTCGAGATCTCCACCACTAGGACAGCTGGCGGAGCAGGGTCAAAATGTTGCTCCAATAAGCGGAGTCATTCAAACTCCTTAGATCGGCCTGCTGCACAGGCTACATAGGCTGCACGGGCAGCACAAGCTACACGGGCTGCACAGGCTTAACGGGCTGCACAGGCAGCACAGGCTGTACAAGCTACACAGGTTTCACAGGCAGCACAAGTTTCACAGGCAGCACAGGCTACACAGGCAGCACAGGCTACACAGGCAGCACAGACTACACAGGCTACACATGCAGCACAGCTCTGCGTTGGGAAGGGGAGAGTAAGGAGACAAATGAAGAGGGTGGCAGGAGTTTGGTTAGGGAGAGAAGTATAAGTCTGCCCAGCGGACAAGACTTAGACAGTGAATTGCGTGTGATGCCCAATCTTATGTTCCAGTCAAAGAGGACCTTTGTGTGTGCGGGTGCTTGTGTGGGCCTGCTTGTGTCGGAGACCCTTCTTTTACCTCATTAACTCAACACCGACTTCCTCATCTTTTCGATGTTTCTATGGAAACCCTGCGCATAGAAAGCCCGGGGCTTACCTGGAAGTGTCTAATGTGAATTTGCGAGTACGTGTTTGTCCGCATGTGTTTGCGTGTGTCTATCGGTCTGCGTGTGTGTGTGTGGAAGGTGTGCGCGTGAGGAGAGTGTAGGAGGCACTGAACTATATTCAAGAAGCCATCCACCTGTTGATCTGTCTATCTGCACCAGCCGTTCAAGTACGGCCACCGCAGACGTTATGACTCATCTGCATAGACGGAGAGAGGCTTTTGTGCCGTTCAGAACAGGAAACACCTGCTGAAAAGTGTTTCCCACGTCCGTACAGGTCTAGAATCAGTTCACATTTCCAAACGATAATTGCATCGATTGGGAACAAAGCAGAAAACCGACCTAAACACAACGCGTTAAGGCAGCAAACTCATCGAGGCGCAAACACAACGAGGCCAAGCGACTGCCGGATATGCCCGGCTCTTCCTCATCAACGGGGACATGACATCTCCCGTCGCTATGGTTACGTGACTGGAGTTAATGGCTAATGGCAATGGGGCAGTATGAATAAAGACCCGGTGTTGTAATGTACCATAGCAAGACACACGTCAGTTCCCCGGGGCGGGATTGATTAAAACATTCATTGATCGCCGGCGGTACTTACAGTAAGTCATCTGAATGCTGCGCGGCGCCTTCACGTCACAATGAGTTATGGGACGAGAGGCGCTCTGTCAAAGCCCAACACCACAGGCCTCCAGGATCGCAGTCGGGACGCCCTGTTTAAAGATGGAAGGCTACTCTGTGTGTAAAGTCGGAGGAACCGGATGATAGCGTTCCCCAGTGAAGAGGCTCATATAGGTTATTGGTACAAAGTTGGGTTTGGAGTTGAAAGGCAAGAGTCCTTTTTAGGGTTTTGGGTAAGAAAACGAGATTGGACAAAGGTTGGAAGTTATTGAGGATGAAGTTGTCTTGTCCAGGCTTCTTTAAAATGGGGGAGAATGTGGAAATTTTTTTGGATAGCGGGAACAGCGCCAAAGTTGAAGGGGGGATTGACGATGTGTTCATCTATGGACAAAGAGCCGGCTGGTAGGCTTCAATAAGAACTGTGTGATAACTAGAACAGGTAGTCCTCCGATGACATTATGAGGTTAGAGCTGCAAGAGTCAGTTGGGGTGACTGTGGAGAGGTGGCTTTCAGGGGGGGATCCGGGGGAAAGTTGACAGGGAATGAACAGAGGGAGGATAATTCAGCAGTGATTTATTTATTGATGTGATCTTGTCTTTGAAACCCTGCAGGTAGGGTGGAGCGGGTGGAGAAGGCATCAGCACGGGGCTGGAGTAGTGTGCTGACCTTAGATAATAGAGTCTGGGAGTACATGTTGGAGTTAGTAATGATGTCGAATAAGAAGGAGGACCTGGCAGAATTGAGGGAAGTTTTAGTAGAGAGGTGAGTGTGTGGAGGCTTCAGTACGGACTTGTTAGCCTGGTGTTCCAGGCGGCTTGCTTCAGGGCACAGAGCTCAGGTTTGAAGGCGGGGTTTCGACAGAGTCGACGGGATCAAGCTCGTGACCCTCGGTGTTGGTGGGGAAATGTACATGTTGCGTAACGTATAAACAGAAAAGCAATGAAATCGATGGTGAGTTGGGAATGTGACAAGTGAATGTTCAAAAAACAGCTAAAGGGTGGGACAACAATGGTACTGTGTGTAGTTTCGCTAGGTCAGAGAGGGATTCGTTAGCTCTGGGAGGACAATTAACAAGGGTAGTGCTCAAGAAGCAGGAGGACAGCACAGTTATTGTTATGTTGGAAAATAGTAGTAGGGCTTAATTGTTCATGGAACTGGTGTGAAGCAGAGCAAAAGTATGTGATGCAACCCAGAGCGGTGGATTGAAGGGCAGTTGAAGATGTAGACACTGGAGTTTAACAGTTTGAGACGATGGATGGGAGAAGGGTGAGTGTGTGACCCAATAGAAGTAATGGTGTTACCATTATTAGAAATAACAAAGTAGATAATGGGTGTCCCAAGATGTCACCTTCTGAGACGGATACCCAATGAGCTTGCAGGCAGAATTACATCAGGGGGGGGGGACGCATTAATTTGGAGATTAATGAGAGTCATATTTGGGCCCGGAAACAACTTAGGTGGATACCATGGTAATCCAGAACGAAGTTGTAAGCAGGAGGAACAAGGCAGGCAAGTAACTGACAGCAAAATATAGATCCAACTGTGTGTCAATTAATCTACATAGCAATCAGCAACAGCAGCAGGGCAACAAACTAGAGCCTGAACCAACATAATGAACCTTGCTTACACTAGCTAGCATCAGTCATTACTATAAAGTACACTACAGAAACACAACACTCAACAGAGCCAAGACAAAGAGAGTGGAGACTTAGGCTACCAGACGTTCCTATTTGCATTTGGGCTTTTTGTGTGCCTACACTTGTTTTGTGTGTCTATGCTTTGTTGTTTTGTAATTACTAGCAACTAGCTCATGTAGCTGGCAATAATAGAATGTCAATCTACTTTTTAAGCACAGGCAGCTGGTAGCCAGTTAGCATGCTTCCACAGAGATACAAGCGAAGTCCAATAGTGGTATTCCAGAAAGAGTTGAGAATAAAACCCTGCAAAAAGACAGTTCAAAGGTGCAATACAAAGTTGGGAACCCAGCGTTCAGACATAGAATCCACAGCTATGTGATCCAGACACACAGCTAGCAGGTCCCACAGAGTCAAACGCCAGTAGTCGTGCCTCCAGTGCAGTGCAACACAAGTCACACAAGAGTCCACAAAAGTGAACACGTAATGGGACTGAGTACGGTCCAACACACAGAAAAACATAAAGACAGACTAATCCAAAGAGAAGTGCCAGCAGATACTATCACCCCGGAAGACAAGAATCTTTAAAAGCAGTGCACTAAATGGCTTGTAAACATTAAGCCTGGCTAAAAATACAGTACTAAATGATCTATAAATACTGAGCCTGGCTGAAGTAGTGTAATAAATGGGTTATAAGCATTGACCCTGGCAAAATTAGAGTACTAAATGGTTTGTACGTATTGATCCTGGCTAAAAGCAGTGTACTAAATGGGTTGTAAATAGTGAGCCTGGCTGTTAGCACTGTATTAAATAGGTTGTAAGCACTGGGCCGGGCTAAAAGTAGCGTACTAAATGGGTTGTACGTATTGATCCTGGCTAAAAGTAGTGTACAAAATGGGTAATAATCACTGAGCTTGGCTAAAAGTAGCTTACAAAATAGGTTGTAAGCACTGAGCTTTTCATTCAGTACTGTACTCAACGAATTGTGAATAGTGAGCCTGGCAAAATGTAGTGTGCTAAATGGGTTGTAAACATTGAGCCTGGTTAAAAGTATTGTACTAAATAGATTGTAAATACTGAGCCTGGCTGAAAGTAAAAATGGGTTGTAATGGTTGTAAATGCGTAAGCCTGGCTGAAAGACTCTGTTTTAGTGTTGGGCAGTCTGCAGTACGATCCACTGTGAGGTCGATCACAGGCTGGGTCTGACAGAGGCAATATTTGACAAGCCTTGCCCTAGCTGACGCAACCTTTGGTTGGCTAAGCAAATGTCACATTGGATTCCTTATAACCTACAGCTCAGAGTCAGCTCTTCAAGTTATCTGACAGGACGAAGACTTTCTTATAGGGTTAAATGCTTAGATACGAAATAAATAGTAAAACTAAAATACAAATAATTGAGTTCAAAGAACTCATGTTCAAAACATTGTATTTCTATGCATTTAATCCAATCCGATAGTTTTGAAGATAACTTAAAAAATCTTGGCCCAGATCAGCAAATTCCACCAATGTGTGCTTTACCCGATATAGAGCTCTTATTTATCTCTAAGGCCTGTTACAACATCAAGATCAACCAAAACAATGTGTGTGTTGTTTTTTTTGGAGTGATCCCAAAATACTTTGTACCAAAAGGTCAAAGACATTACATCCATCCAAATGTTTCTGAACAACATTTAAAATTGTCTCAGTATGTGTGCTGCATATGTGTGCTGCGTGTGTGTGTGTGTATATGTGTTTAAGTGTCTCTGTCTACATTCCAGTAAGGGATCTGGTGCAGGTAACTATCATCCACACAGGGGTTCCACTGTATTTCAGCAGGTGGTCTCGTTCTCACTGAGATAACCATCTCCTCTAACACTACAGCACACAATCTCTGCTCTGTACCATTGGCTTAGGCTTCATTTCGTCCAGCCATCTTGTCTTTTATTTATTCATTTACTAGATATTACTAGATATTTTTTGAAAACCTTCAGAAAGAGATTGTTAATCTTTATTGAGCTGAAGACAAACCTCCACAAACCTAAAGAAGACAGCTTGGTTCTTTAGCGAGAAAATTGAAAGGAAGACTGTATCATCAATTTGATTCCCCCCCAAAAAGATAACGTATTTGATAGTTTTTCTCTTTTTATTTCAAGCTCCAGGGTTCTCTCTTCTGATATTCTTTCTCTCCTACTCTCTCTAACTTTCTGGTAAGACTAGTCATGTGTGACGTTAATAGATTGCTTGTCTTTGATGGATGAGCACTGGGCAAGCTATTTCTTTCCAAAAAAATCAATAACAGTCTGTGTCGATCCACCCCTGACGCAAAAAAAGTAACTAATATTTATCCCCAGACTCTGTTCACGCACTTTGCAAGCAATACGAATACTTAACTGAGGTCCTGTCCTTGATTGGCCCATTAATTGACTCAGAAACATTGGATGTGAAGGGGGGATTATGTTCGAGGGTACTGAGGGTGACATGAGCGGGGGTCTTTGAGGGGGTTGGGAGGTTGACAGCATGCCCAGTACCTGTGGGAGTGTTTTGTGTACATGGGGTTGTGGAAGGATGTTGGGGTGGTTTGTCGATGGAACAAGAGATAAGAGAGTTATAGGGGGAAAAAAGGGAATGGGTGAGAGGGATATAGAAGAATGTCCGTAACTGATATGAACGTAGCTGATTAATTGGTGCTGTTTGTATCTTTCATTTGGTTACGGTAGGGTAGCTAGACACATTTTTGGCCAAATTCAATGCTACAAAAAAGTAAGGGTACAGTTAACCATCACAGTATAACACCAAATCAATTAAACAGTGACATCAATCTGTCCAGTTAGGATGCATAAGTAAATTAATGTAACTTTTTTTGGTGAAAGTGACAACAGGTGCACTGGAGGCAACAGCAAGACAACACTCAAAAAGAGTATGGTTTGCAGGGGGTGGCCACAGACAATTGCTCTCTCCTAATCCTTCCTGACTGAGCACATGCGACAGATGTAAAAGAATCTGGAGACGCCGTGGTGAACGTTATGCCGCTTCATCATCCAGCATGACCGGTTTGACAGTGGGTGAGTGATGGTCTGGGAAGGCATTTCACGTGCTAGCCAACCGGCACCCTGAATTACACACCTGTACAGTGAGGATTTTGATCTTTAATATATTTCCGTCATCAAGACCCCATGTGTGATTTCAGTGTTTCCTTAACTTCTTTGGACAGTGTATCTTGTTAAGGCATAGTGTAAATAAAACGCAATTTACATTTTAAGAGCGAGTGGTCTAAACCCAGGCAAACAGACAGGCCGCGCTAATGCAGCTCAATATTATGTCATTGACAATTCTGGTTGCCTAGTGACGGGCATTTCTTTACAGGCTATGGGAACGCCGGTACTGTGGTGGTTCGAAAGAGGATTCGTGACAGTATTTGAAAACCGTCTGCGTGCCCTTACAGACATACTACTATGCCCTAACCAAAGCGTTTCAGAGGCGTCACAGTCCATATGTCTGAAAAGAGACTAAAATGCACATAAAGATCGGTTTCCACACCGTTCTCTCCCATCCCTCTAATATGCCAACAGCGACCAGACTCGCAACAGATGATACAGTGTACTGTGAACCCACCACCCGGCTTCAATGAGCACCCAATTAGAATGTTACTGGAATCCTGTGACCAGTTCATGTCTTTGTTCTTCTCGCTTCTCTGTCGCTCTCTCTTTCTGATTAAACTCTCTCTCTCATTCCCCATGTCTCGCTTCATTTCTTCACGTCCCCGCTCTCTCTCTCATTCCACATTATCTCAGTCCACTTCTTTCTCACTCACCCTCTCGGTCATCCATCCTCACTCTTGCTCACGGCCGAAAGTGAAATGTATGCTTTTGAATTCTCCACTTTGTCTGACTAACACGGCAATTGTCCTGAGTGGTGGTCCGTGCTGAACGACCTCCCCATGTTTGAGGAGAAGTAGGGTTACAGTGAAGCTGTATATTGTTTGGTGGAGGGTGAACTGTTGTTTGCGGATGTCCTTTTTTTATTTAAGTACATTTTAACTTTTATTTGTTTTGTGATTCATTTGTTGTTGATTTATTAAATGGCACAGTGTGCCATTGTGTGTGCATGGAATGAGAATGTTGGTTTTAAATAAAGGTATTGGAGAAACACTATCCCCATTCCCTTATCCTTTTCTCTTCTTTGCTCTGCCCTTGCTGTAAATGGGAATGTCACTCAATGTACCCGGTAAAATTCCATACTGCATTTGACTGTACATCCATGTTGCTTTCATAAAACACTCCACTCTGGGTTTCCAAAGGGACGAGAAACATAAACCATCCCGGCTTTAGAGATGAATTTCATTAGTATTATGAAGCCATAACTCTGTTTTAAGTAGACTGAGTAATCAAATATTCTCACTGAACAGTTCAATATAAATTTACTGTATACTCGCATCCGCATAAACATCAAACCGTCACCAAGGTTCTTATGGATTATCAGTCAGAAACAAGGCACCAGAGAAAATATAATTGTCTATATTCCAGAATTTTAAATGAAATTATATTCTATCGAACATTACCGGTTTGCTTTGCTTTCGTTCATTGGCTGTATACTGCTATCGCGGTTTGTTTATTTGGTTTGTATTTGCAAATGCTGACACATTGCACCACATTGCACCTGACACTGAATGTTATGAAAACAACAATGAAAGGTAACTAACAGAGTAAGTCCCCCCTCAATCAGATAGAAGAATCCATGGTTCAGTTTAGCTTGAGCTCTGTTTTCAACGACATACATGCGAGGGTCTGGAAGAGGGATTCATATATATACCTTGCGCATTAGACCAAAATCCACGGACAACTGGTAATGTACGTAAAAAAAAAGTGCATTGCAAATTCGGATCAAAAGTGGGTGAATGCATCTTAGAGAACAGACAGAATTCACTCTGGGATTCTGAAAGAGACTAATCTCCATACAGAAGTGGTTAAGTACAGAGAGGGACATGTTAGGCCTGTACTTAATATATACGACAGAGAAGATCAATACCTTCATCATGTTTTATTCAATAAGTACAGCCTGTGTGCCCCAAAGGCACCCTGCATCATATAACACTGTTCAAAGTTAAATACTATACAGGGAAGAGGGGGAAGTTTGGGACATAAAAAAGGGTGTGTTATCATCACTGTTAGTTCCAGTGTGTAATCACTGAGTCCATGTGTATGTCGCAAATATGGACTCTGTACCGAATCTTTTGCTGTGTTGCATGTGATGTGCTTTCCCGGGTACAGTACCCAGGTTACCACAGCAACCGTAGGACGTGACCTTGGGTATGCCTGCCGTTTCCAGTGTGTGTGCCTGTCCGTATGTCAGTCTGTCCTGTTTGTGTGTGTGTGTCTCGCTGCCTATCATCGGTTGGTCACTTGAGGGATCAATACGTTTGAAAGGTTCCCGATCGTTTGGGCCAAACCACCCGCTGTGACCTCATCTTTCATCCAGGCAGTGACCTCATCTTTCATCGACCACGACGTTAGTGAAAGAACAATAGGCACCTGCTTCAATATCCAATATCAATGACATTCACCACTTAGGATGAAACAATGTATTGTCCGTGTGTTGTAAGCACTATGCTGGTACGGATGAGGTAACGCAAAACGAATGGAAACTATAAAGACATGAGCAAAATTTGATAGATGTAGATGTTAGTAGGAGACAATGTGTATGCAAAAAATAAGATTGAAATAAGCATGGTAAGTGGAAAACTTTAAATATGGGGCCTTGCAAAAGTATTCCACCCCCTTGACGAAATGACCAATGGTTTTGCGAGACAGGCTATTCTTAGCAGTGCCTGGGGCTTGTGATGCCACTTCAACTGCCTGATTATTGATCCCAATCTGCTCACTGATATATCCAAACGTTATATATGATATTATTTTGTACCCCTTTCAAAATGAATGCATTACAATCAATCCATCTCTAATGTCTGTTCTGTCTGTTCGGTCTTCATTTTCCTTCAAATTCACAACCTGGACAATGATCGTCCAACAGCCAGGTTTTATCCAGAGGTAACAGCAAATTCAATGGTTTACTGGTGGAGGACAATAGTAAAATAACTGTCTCCTTGTTAGGACAGTTGTGTTTCATCTGTTTAAACTGGGAGCTTCCACAGCAGGGGTTGATTATTTATGCAAGCAACATATTTTCTTTTTTTCTTACAGTTACACCCCATTACAAAACTTGTACAATCATTGACTTCTGTCAGTGTATTGAAATAAAATACCGAATGAGATGACAAAGTACCATCTATTACTGGTAATTGGAGAGGGGTATATGCTGTGTTGACCTGTGCAATAGATGCTTTGGCAGCATAACGAAAATGAAAGCTGTACCAAGACCAAGAGAGCAAGTTTGTTTGGCATCTCCTGACACACTACCTCTGACTATCCAAGGGGACAGATCCACAAAGCTGTACTGACAATGACCACATTATGTAGCTGAAGCCTGACCGCTGCTACAAAAATGACATGGACAGACAGGACAAACCGGATAGACAGATAGAAAAAGTAGACAGGACAGAAAAACAGGACATGCACTTAGGTTAGTGAAAGGCCTGCTGCAAACTAACACTGTAATTCATGATGTCAATGAGACCAGAACTTACCTTTCCCCTATCTAAGGCTTGTACATGAGCAGTACTGTATAACTTTAAGGAATAAAATAGTCCTGCAATACAAGCATTGTCTTGTATTTTTGTCCATCAAAGATGAGATTGAGCGGTGGACTAGGGCTCGGTCTGAGTCTGTAAGTTAGTCACTTGTGGTAGGCCATCTCAGATCCCATTGAGTCTAAACATTGGCGAATGATGCTTCTTGCTGTGTGAAGCTGACACAGAAAACATCATCATGTACTAGTTATTACAGACTCCACATTTAGGGGGGCCAGTTACAGTAAACATCATTATGTAATAGTTATTACAGACTCCACATTTAGGGGGGCCAGTTACAGTAAACATTATTATGTAATAGTTATTACAGACTCCACATTTAGGGGGGCCAGTTACAGTAAACATCATTATGTAATAGTTATTACAGACTCCACATTTAGGGGGGCCAGTTACAGTAAACACATTATGTAATAGTTATTACAGACTCCACATTTAGGGGGGCCAGTTACAGTAAACATCATTATGTAATAGTTATTACAGACTCCACATTTAGGGGGGCCAGTTACAGTAAACACATTATGTACTAGTTATTACAGACTTCACATTTAGGGGGCCAGTTACAGTAAACATTATTATGTAATAGTTATTACAGACTCCACATTTAGGGGGGCCACAAGGCGGTCCAAGCTTGTTGTGGGATGATTACCTCGCCTTGTTAACTAAAAAAGTAATTCTGTAATTACTTTTCTGTGTCTGTAATCACGTCTCTCTGTTTTAAAAGACTGTTTTGCATCCATAGTGCCTGTTCTGCATCTGCAATCAGAGTTCTGTATCTGCATTCGCTCACCGTGTCTGTAGTTAATGTTCTGGGTCTTGAATCACTCTTCCTTGTCTGTAATAACGGATCTGTGTCTAAGGATACTTGTTATTTGTCTGTTGTTATTTGTTCTGTGTCTTTGGGGACCGTTGTGTCTGGTGTTACTGTTCGGTGTCTGTTGGGATTTTTCAGTGCGGTACAGCATTACTGTGTAGCATCTGGCTCTACAGATAACAGTGATTGGTTTAGAACAGCCGGAGCAGGTAAACAGCCTTTGTGTACCAATCTCATTGAAGTGCCTCCAGAAGGCAATCTGAACCCCACTCACCTGATCTAGATTAACCTGTTTACTAGGGTTCCTGTGTGTGTGCACCCACAGTCTGTTATGTGCTTAAACAAAGGTTGAGAACTTACATATGAGTTCCTCCAATGTGGACATCATGCTTGTGTGTATCAGTGTGTATGTGTGTGTCCACCTCTCCAACCATTTCCCCATAGGCCGGTAAAGTATAGTGACAGGCCATGCAGCACATGCTACTCTACAGTCTGGCGTACAATAACCTAAAACACACACACACAACCATATACAGAGCATGTGAGCATGTGTATGCGATAGGAGAGATCCCATGAATGATCCCATGAATCCCTTCACCTCAGTCTGAATGGATGAACCCCATCAACTCTGTCTGAATGGATGAATTCCTTCACCGCAGCCTGAATGGATGAATCCCTTCACCGCAATCTGAATGGATGAACCCCATCAACTCTGTCTGAATGGACGAATCCCTTCACCGCAGTCTCAATGGATGAATCTTTTCACCGCAGTCTGAACGGATGAACCCCATCAACTCAGTCTGAATGGATGAACCCCATCAACTCAGTCTGAATGAACACACAGCCAGCAGGGTTACAGGGACACACACGATTACAGGGACGCCTCCATGTGTACACACATGCTTCCATAGCAACATTCAAAACCAGGTACCGCTTAACGAGACTACCCGGTTGAAGGTGTGCAGAAATGAAAAGGAACACAGATGGTCAGGGCATTTCAGTATGTAAAACTAATTTGTGTTCAGTAACAGTTTAACAATTTATTGAGCACCATTTGAGCACCAAGTTTTCGCAACGTCGTGGTGAACATGTAAGTTTGTAAAAGAAAATATGAAATTCACAATGGTTACAATTTCCCCCTGAAAATGTGCTATCAATATTGCATAATAGTTTTACAGATAGCAAGAAAGACCCAAGAAACGCCAGGTCAAGGTAGAAACCAACTTGTTAGACTTTGGTCCATTGCAGAACCGAATGAGATCCACTGAATACGAATCTAAAGTAGTATGAATAACTGTGTTCTGTGAGTCCAACTGTGACAACACAGACATAAGTGGTTTGGGTTTTCTGAATACAAACACAGAGACATTAGAAAGCATTTCATTCTGGCCAGCGGACCTCCCTTAAGGCACCCTACAGAGATGGATTGTTTATTTTATCTCCTGCTGACAATGGTTCTTCTACAAAAGAACAATGTCCGCCCATTAAAGTTACAGCCCATTCAAATTCCACGTGACCGTTGTCTTTTAATCTTCCTGTGGTTTGTCTGTGAATGTAACGCTGATACCCCCACAGGGAGGAAATGACAAAGGACAAACATCGACTAAATATTAAATGGAGTTGAAGAAACAAAGATGAAGGCAGATGAAGTTACGAAAAACCATTTATAAGAATGTCAAGATCCGGATGTAGGTCATATGGATGAAATCAAGCCAATAAAGTGAAAGAAAGGTCCAACTATGTAGTCCTGAGGTTCATAGAGATGATGTGTTGCGAGCGGCGAGGGCAAGAACAGCCATTTCCTCCGGGCGGACTGATCTAATAATGTTGTATGGAGCTTAGAGATGTGGAGTTCAGGCAGCGCTCCACACTGACCAGGCCTCTGACTAATAACGGTCGTGATGCTCATTCAGCAGGGCACAATTTCTACACGACCTTCAACTTGGGTTACCGAAAAACCAATTCAAACGAGACCTCTGTCGTGGAGTTTATGTTTAACATCAGAAGTACATTCTGCTCTTTACATTTTCTATACCTAGATGTTGAGGTGTTGAACAGCTTACCCGTGCTGCCTGTCTGTTGTAGGCTACATGCTTTCTAATCGTGAAGAATACGGAATTACCAGATATACCGTACGTCTCAACGACCAGCAGACCATTGAGTCTTGTGTCTATTAAAGACAGATAGCAGCACTGATAACACTGATTCGATGCATGTGACGTCACTAACTAAACAACACACTGTGTCTGTCCGTGGGCCTGTCATGACAGCGTTTGTCTGGAGAGACATTAAATGAACATTTAGCGAATAACGTTTTTGTCGTTTTTTCTTTCAAAATTGAACCCACGACCTTCGCGTCCTGAGCTCAGTGCTAAACGGAGCCAAACAAACTGACATCCTAACCTAGTTATGCCACTATTATTTGTCTGGATGTTTTGGAAGATGCCTCTTGGCCAGGGCTCTGTCTATCTCGATGGGGCTGGCCTTGTTTAATATGTGTATATATATATACACATACATACACATACCTATATAGAATGGAATCCAAATATGATATGCAAATATTATAATTATTTCTTTCCATAATCGGGGCAGGCATTTTGCTGTCCCTTTTAATGTAAAAAAAATATTATCATAATGAGGTCATTGTTTTGTTGACCACAGAGCTAGGAGCATTGAATCTATTTCTGGACCAAACAAAGATGCTTTGTCTCATATGAAAAACTGGCTGAGGAGGATGAGGTACAGGTAGAGGATGAGGTGACGGCTGAGGTCAGCTGCAGGATGCGATAGAGCTTGATGTGGAGGCTGAGAGAGAGGGATGAAGTAGAGGATGAGAGAGATGATTGTGGAGGATGAGATGGTAGGTGAAACAACAAATGTTGGGGAGGAGGATCAAATAATGGATGAGGATGAGACTCCTGCCACCAGCGGCCTCAGCCTAAACTGTAGTGTCAGCTCACCTCTCCTCTCTCTGTTCCAGGTTTCAGGGTGCCGACTTCTGGAATGTGTGATGGAGTCTGTGCCTTGTAAAATGTAACCCGTTAAAATGGATGAGAATGAGGTAAAGAATGAGGAAGTTGAGGATGAGGGAATGAGGAAGTTGAGGATGAGGGAAAGGGGGAGGAAGACATAAAAGGATAAGGAGGTGAAGGATGAGGGAGAGTTGAAGAGGTAAAGGATGAGAAAGTAGAGGATGAGGTGGAAGGAAAGGTAGATAGTTGAAGATAAGGTAAAGAAGGATGTAGCAGTAAGGGATTGAAGGGTTAAAATGCAGTCAGGGTTATTATACAGTACAGTATAATATAGTCATGGTTCTAATATTGTACAGTATAATATAGTCAGGGTTATAATATAGTACAGCATAATATGGTCAGGGTTATAATGCAGTCAGGGTTATAAAATAGAACAGTATAATATAGTCAGGTTTAATTTCATCAACTACAAATGTTTTCAGTCATCACTTGACCAGATGAGAATTCCACATGGGAACTGTTACATGAAGCTCCTTTTCAACACCTTTTCAACCCATCCAATCATGACCACGCAACCCTTTCATTCAGCTGTCCAATCTGCCTGGGTTGATGTGTCGGCTCTCCCATACAGCTACAGGCGGTCACTTCAGTCGCTCGTCAATCTTTTGAACTGCCAGCAAGCCAGGACACTTCAATCGAGACTAACCCAGCACCAAAAACGACCAGGCTATTTCTGCTTTGATCACACCAGATTTGAAGCTCTATTCTCCCTTGTGCGTTGTTCTTCATCTCGGTTGCCGTGAGCGGTTGCAAATGTGAATATTGTGTTTTGTTTTCCTAATTAGACATTTCAAATTGGAAGACAAATCACTGAATATAAGGATTATATAAAAATGTGTCACATGAACAAAAGGAAAACTTTCTCATTTGAAATAACTTTTTACCATCAAAAGGTTATGACTGGGAAACAAGAACCGTACTGTTTAACATATAGCCCAGGTTTTTATGGCCTACAGGCTACAATAAATAAACAATAGCCAATGAGCCAGCTATATGAGGTAGTAGCGTAGTTAAACAAGGCTGCTCGATTGGCTCAGCATTGGCTATGGAGAGAAATGGTTGGACAGAGCCACGCTCTATAGGCTCCATGTGGACTGCTCAATACAGACCTAAGCCGCAGGAGCGCTCTCGATCCGGCATACTTTTTGGTAGGAAATGTTGCCAGATCTTTGACTCTCCGGAACTCCCCGGGAAATTACAACAGCTATTTTGTTTAGAGAAAAGGCAAACAGAAATCCCATCATGCGGTTAATCAAAAGCTGAAGAATAATGGCATCTCATGAATACAGACCTCCTTTCTTCTCCATAACCCTGTTCCCCAACCACTGTCCCCAACCAGTCTGGATCCCGGAGGAGCGTTTGACCCACAGCCCACAAAGGATTGACATTGATTTTAGGCAAAGGCTTAAATTGGGTTTATAGACACATTAATTCTGATCCCCCTTACTTGTTACCTTGGCAACTGCTCTTTCCGGAGGTCCTCACAAGACACAAACACACCCACTAACCCCTACCACACACACACACACACGTACGCAAGCATACATTTAGAAACGGGCACACTGACTGTTTTCCACTTCACACATCTAAATTCATTGAAGAAATATTAAAATCCGTTTTTGTCCCTAAAGACAATTACACACTCCAACAAATCCTTTCTAAGCCTTAAAGTCATTTCCTCCAAACATCCTCACTGATCTGAACACGAGATCATTCAGGATTCACACCACGGCCACTACAGGTGAGGAGATCATTCAGGATTCACACCACGGCCCCTACAGGTGAGGAGATCATTCAGGATTCACACCACGGCCCCTACAGGTGAGGAGATCATTCAGGATTCACACCACGGCCCCTACAGGTGAGGAGATCATTCAGGATTCACACCACG
>JACXGK010002599.1:0-52920 GCA_016801125.1 Novumbra hubbsi | reverse complement strand
GGGACCTGACAGTGTGTTGGGTTGTGGTCCTGTAGCTGTGGCACCTGACAGTGTGTTGGGGTGTGGTCCCGTAGGTGTTTGACCTGCTGAACGGTAAGACCAAGCTGCGGGTGCTGGAGGACGGGAAGCAGCAGGTCCAGGTGGTGGGGCTGCAGGAGAGAGATGTCCGATGCACGGAGGACGTCCTGAAACTGATAGAAGTGGGAAACGGCTGCAGGTAAGGCAACCGGGTATAAAGGATTCGTTGCAGAGTTGAATAATGAACGGTCGATTTACTGGTCGATTGTGATCTGCAAATAGTAACCAGCACAGTGGGGACATTTCAAGAGCATTGGTAACCAACTATCTGTCACCTGTTTTAACCCTGTGGCCACATTAGTGTAACAGGGAACCAGTACCCATGCACAGATGATGTTTGATTGTATGAGAGCGGAGTCCTGCATCTTGCCCATCTCCGTATCGGTTAATGTTTGTGGTAACATCATCTAGCTGCGTCTGCCTGTAACATGTCATTGTGCATTCCATTTAAACGCTCCCTATTTCTCTCCCACACCACCTCAGGACGTCAGGTCAGACCTCGGCCAATGCCCACTCATCTCGTAGCCACGCGGTTTTCCAGATCATTTTGCGGAGGAAGGGGAAGATGCACGGGAAGTTCTCTCTGATCGACCTTGCGGGGAACGAGAGGGGGGCGGACACGTCCAGTGCCGACCGCCAGACACGCCTCGAGGGGGCAGAGATCAACAAGAGCCTGCTGGCATTAAAGGTCAGGGGAGGGGGGCTGCAGACCCTGTGGACTGAGACCACCTGGTAGAAGGTCTACATGGTCTTCAGATCAGATGACGGGTATTACCTCTGAGCCTAATGCAGGATTGGACCGAGTGGATGTGTTGTTGGGTTTTGATGTGTGTGGGGTTGTCTGTTAAGGACTGGCGGCTCTTTGTATCTGTTTTTGATTATACCAGGAGTGTATCAGGGCGCTGGGGAGGAACAAACCACACACTCCTTTCAGGGCCAGCAAGCTCACCCAGGTCCTCCGAGACTCCTTCATAGGGGAGAACTCTCGCACTTGCATGGTGAGTCTAAATTGAAATGGGTATTGGAGGGCCTATTGGTTCTTCGCATTAGAACTTTGGGAGAACCAAAGTTAATTTACAAAGTAACAAGTATGTTTATTTTACAATGCCCTTGAATACCTCTTTGGCATTCCAAAGGGTAAAGGGTGGTCCAATAACCGTTTCATTTTATGGAGTGGATCTTTGCCTATATTTCAGGTCATTAGCTACTGACACTAATGTTCCTGAAAAACACCTTTACCTCTGTCCCGTCCAGATAGCCACCATCTCCCCTGGCATGACGTCCTGTGAGAACACCCTCAACACACTACGCTATGCTAACAGGTGGGCAGACAGAGTAATGCTGACCGTGGCAAACTTACGCCTGGGATCAGCAGAGAACTCCGTCTGACGGAGATTTGAAAAGTCTTCTTCCATTACCAACATCTCTTCCTTCTGGTTTCCGTAGAAACAGATCACCAATGCAGTGTGGCAATGATCTTGAGGCTTTGCAGCTGTTTTGTTGTAAAAAATCTATAAATAATGCTTCTTTGTCTTTATGTTGTGAAGAATATGCTGTCCTGGATCGTAGAAAAACCGTTCGTTATAATGGCTTGTATCAGTTCCATCCACTCTGACAGGATGAGGAGGTCATTGTGCCAGAAGCTGCTGCAGACCCAGGGAACATGCCTCTCCCGAGTAGTTCTCCTGACCTTCTCTTCTCACTCTCCTCTTCTGCTCTCCTCCTCTGCTTTGGTCCTGGCGCTGTTCTGTGCAGAGTAAAGGAGTTTGGGATCAGTCCCTCAGACATCCCTTTCTCCCAGGGAGGTGGAAGTCACTCAGAGCTCTCCCCTACCTATGAGTACCAGGACTTTGCATCCTCTCCCAGCAGGTCAAGCTCTTTCCCTTTCACATTTTCACCTATACCTTTTCTGTTTTTCACTCACTTACCTGCATTTCTTTTTAGATTGTCTTCGGCCTCCATTAGCTGGATACATGCAAAACACACCTTTTTGTTCCATTCTTGTTGCCGTCTGAGGCGTTGTTCAGATGGGCTTTTACCTTTTCTTCAATCTGCATGACATGTTCTTTTCTCCATTTTCTCCAAACTTGGCATATGCCTATCCCTTCGTCTTTTGCTTTGTCATATATTTTATTGTGGACACTTGTTGCTCATTCCTCTTGTGGACAGTGTGGATGTGTATGGTTGATTTCATGTGTAATTTGGCTCCATATCATTAGACACCATAACAGTCAGGGCTGTTAGTTACCACCTCACTTATGTTAGGATCATTCCATCACTAAGAGTATGCAACTGCCAACATGTTTTCGCCACCTGCCGCAGTGACCAGTCGTTCGGTCGGTAAGCTCAGGTCCCTAATTGGCTCAGTCACACTTCATTAAGCGTGATGGTTGCAGTGTAAACAGGTCTGGTTATATGGGCTATCTACAGTTTTTCTTGTGAAGATAAAGTACCAGCATGTTTGTGCCATCATGCCATATTTATAATTTTGTTTTCATTCTATTTATATATGGCATGTGCTATAATATAGCTTTTGTAGTTCGTCCTATAGTATTATCAAGAGGAAAGCAAGTAAATTTGCAGGCCATATTTGAAAAACCTATTATGTCTGACCAGAGGTGTTGATGACCCACAGAGTGAAGGAGCTGACGGTAGACACTAATCAGGTGACGGAGGGGGTCCGGCCCAACGTTCATGTGGATGATGACTGGGATCATCTGGGAAGCTCGCCCCAGAGAGACGACCTCAAACTGCTCTGTGAGCAGAACGTAAGCAACCGTCAATGTGTACTATGACTATGACTACTAGTGCTGACCTGTTGGACCTGGTGATGCTGCTCTGTGTTACACTGACTGGCCCCGGTCTCCTCCAGGAGGAAGAGGTGTCCCCGCAGCTCTTCACTTTCCACGAGGCCGTGTCTCAGATGGTGGAGATGGAGGAACAGGTGCTGGAGGACCACAGAGCTGTCTTCCAGGTCTGACTACATAAACAGTTTATCCTAAACACTTTCACATCTGGTTAGTTGATTGAATAGTGTTTGTCAGTGTGCCGAAGACTTCTAAATGCCTGTTGTGAACAGGAGTCTATCCGGTGGCTGGAGGATGAGAAGGTTCTTCTGGAGATGACTGAGGAGGTGGACTATGATGTGGATTCATATGCCACTCAGCTGGAGCAGATCCTGGATCAGAAAATTGACATCCTCACTGAGCTCAGGGGTATGCCGCTGGACATGTTATTAGAATGACCCTGGTACCAAATCACATAAGAGAACATCTAGACTAGAGTGTCCTAAAGTACTAACATCTTCCACTCTTCTTTTCTCTATTCAGATAAAGTTAAGTCGTTCCGTTCTTCACTCCAGGAAGAGGAACAGGCCAGTAAGCAGATTAATCCCAAGAGACCGCGTGCCCTCCTGTAGACCAGGGAGGAGCCTGTGGACCAGGGAGGAGCCTGTGTGGGCTGTGTGTAATCGGGGTCATACAGGAACATGACCACTAGATACTTGGCACAGCCGTCTTCCATTAACAGACCTAGGAGAATACAAAGAGGACTTGTCCTTGTCCTATCCAATCAGTTCCCAGGATCATCTTCCTACTCTTCACAATCAAATGCTGGTCTTAAAGGGTTATCTGATATAACAGGAAGGGACTGCACACTGGGATTCCTTTAATGTTTAGCTTTTATTTTCCAATTTACTGGCCCTTTTCCTTTTTATTTATTTTTGTACCTATTTGTGATCCCTCCATGCTGGTTTTACAACAAGTGTTTTGGATTGTGGTAGGCCTGAAGGACAATACATTGGCACCCTGTTTGGCCTCTGTCCTCCCTGTGTGGGTCTCTGCTCAGCTGGCCCTGTAGTTTTCAGCTGGACGCTTGGTAGGCCAGTCAATACTGTAAAAAGTTGTTTTACGTGTTGTAAAACAACAAATGTATCGGAACTACTGCTAGCCAACTGCTAATTGTACCAGGATGAAGTAATGAAGGATTACTGAAACAGATTTCATTTTGAATCCACATACTGTCTGACATTTAACTGTAGTTGTGGAACAGCCTGAGGCAAAGGTGATTCAGGATATAGGACTAAGTATTAACACTGAACATTTGATTTTTAGTCTTCTTAGACAGTAAAACATGAGTATATTGTTGAAAACAATAGGCTTTACATTTCTGGCTTTAGTAAGTAGTGGAATGTATTTGTTTGGGCTGTAGATTTTGAAAGGATTTTAATGAAGGGAGACTCTGGTCCTGTCACTACATGGGATTAAAATAACTACTGTCAATAAAGACACGGCTGATATCAATGTTAAATCACACCTTTGCCAAATAGATTTTTCAATCCAAGCACACATCAGGTATAGCTGATGCTTTAGGATGACCGACATTACCACGTAGTGGATAGAAACCTCACACGGGGGCTTTATTACCTGTTTTATGTATAAGTATTACATGAACAATGCAGGTCACCTCACTGATCACCAGCCCTCCGTTTCATTGAAAAGGCCCAATAAAGATCATCCTGCTGCATTCTCTAGACAAATTAGTATTCTTTCATTAAGCATGTGACTTCTGGATGGTTCAATCGCATTGTCCACAACTCTCTTCATTATATAGCACAGTTGTAAATCTGTATGTGCAAATGGTTGCATTCCTGCTGCAGTCTTCAGCAGTCTTTTCAGGCGTCGGCGTGGTCAGGAAAAGTGGATCCCTGCAGCATTGAATGCATGTAGAAGTCTGTCGGCAAGATTGGGAAGATTGTTATTCACTTTACAATATGAGACATTGTGCACATGGAAGTAGAATCCTCCAGCTCTACTTACACCATGAAGTCGTCTATGTCCATGCTCCTGGCTCGTTTCTCGCTGAACTCTGCCTCCTGCAGAACACTCTCAATCTTCTTGGTGATGCTGAAGTCTGCAGGGATTTCCTGTGACCGAAACATGAACCAATACAATGACTCATGGTCGACAAGTAATGGTGCACCGATGTGGTTTGAGAGAGTAACATTATGTACACCGCAGAGAGACGTCAGTGTTGTCATGATGTGTGTATGAATACCATGTTATGCACTGAACAGTGAATCCTGTAATTCTTCTCCAACAGCTGCTCAACTGCAGTAGACCTGGAAAGAGCCATCGTCTTCAGTCAATAGCTTGTCAACATTGTTTTGATGAGGCAGAATAGAGAACTAAGGATGGTAAAAGCATTGTAGTGACTCTACAGTAATGATCAGAAATACATTTAAATATTCTAAACCATGCATTCCAGGAGGTAATGTAACAGTGCTAAATATATATTTTTAAACAGCAAATGTATTTACTTGTTGGGCCTAAATGCAAAGTCTTACATTTGTGACAAATACAAACCTACATTACAGAACAACTCCCTCCTTTTTAACAGGGAAATGCCTGCATGAGGTTATGAGTATGCTTAACATTGACACGTTCTCGGGGGCGTTTCAGATGAACAGTAATGGGATACAGATGAGCTCGCAACATCCCTAGATCAACCTCTTTTAGTCAAAGATCTCCACCACAAGACCAAATCTACACCTTCACATTCATAAGCACACTTAATAAAATGATCACATACAGTCTATGTTTATTGTAGAAACTCAGTTCGGAGATTGTCCAGAATTGCTAGGACTTCGGATCCAAGGGGGGGACAAGATTTTTAATCCACTATTCTTTAAAAAATGAGATGCCTGATCATCATTTTCAAAATGCCACATAATGACACTGATGATCTAGATTGTATCTGATGACTGGCAAAAGACAAAACTGCTTTATGCAAAACCAAAGACAATTTGTAAGCATAGAAAGATATACAGCAAAATCAAGGTTTTAGATTTAACCAGAAAGACTCACAGATGCAATCACTTACATCTGGGGGTGTTAACATACTTACTACTATACATATGACCAATTGAATATATTCGGTTTTGTACTTACTTGAAACCTGCATTGAGTGTTTTGTTTTTCCTTACAAATGCAATCCTGACGAGACCATCCCATTCCTGTTCAAAGAAAGGGGACATTCCCCTGATTACACTAAGCTTTCAATTCCCCATGTATGTGACAGTGCCCCATTCCTTGTACATTCCCCTTACCTGGAAATTAACAGGAGGTGGTGGGTTCTTGGGCTCTATTCTGACAACACTTGATTCTACTTTAGGTGGAGGGCGAAAATTATTCTTCCCCACCTGTGCAAGAGAGACACTGTATTAAAGCAACAGTAGTAACATTGCTTAAAAACTACAGCTGTCTGCACAATTAAAGAACGTCAGCCTCTCTGGTCGAAGGCTGTGTCGCAAGTGGCATTGAAATGCTTCAAAACTAGTTTGACCAGGGTTCAGTTTTAAGGTTGCCACAAGATCCCACAAACCTTCATGAGGTGGTCCACTCGAGCTAGCAGCTGAGTGTTGATGGATAGCCGACAGTACAGCTTGTCTCCAGGCTTGGCAACCAGGCGCATTGCAAATTCTCTCTGGAACATCAGCACTGCACATCTGGAAAAACACAGGTTAATAGGCATTTCTAACTTGAGAGTTTATTTTTTATTTTTATCGACTGCTGTTTGGTACAAGAGCTTGCAATTGTCAATTGTCAAAACACATTAAATGCAAAAAGCATTGTATTGGAAAATTCTTCATTTATCATCCTGATGAAATGTATAAACCTACTCTGTCTATTACTGAATAGTGTGACCTTGCATCTGGTGAAACAAGCATTTCCTTTCACTGGTTCACTACTCTGTGCTCTGTACATCTCAGCTGGGTCACATTACTAACATGTCAATTTAAAGTTCAGATTGACCAGATTTATACACGTTTATTGATGGATAGAATAATAAGTCACATACAAGGTCATAGGTGATTTGAACCTAAGGATGCAGCTAGCTGTTCTCATCTTTTACCTGAAGAAAGGCCGGTGCAGAAGTAACTTGAAGATGAAGGGAGATGAAATCTGTTAATCCCCCCAAAAAAGAAATCAATAGGTAAATAATTTACAGTGTTTTTATTCCTCTGATCCCCAATTATAGCCTTGCCTCTAGAAGAAACAAAGATTGAAACGCCTCATCAAGCCATTCTGCTTCTTCATCATCTGGCTAGACCAATAATAACTTGCCGGTACCAATGTTAAATCACGCCACATGATTTAACTACAGTGCTAAAACAACTACAGCGCCCCCTGCAGGACCCTTGGGCACTGTCGTTACGCTGTCCTGCAGGTCATTAGTAAACACTATATTCCCAAGTTGTTTACTTTTGTTGGTCACTAAGGGAGTTTTACCTGATAGGGTAAATTGGCAACACAGACGTCAAAGAAAGGCAGCTCTGTTTTCAGTACATCTCCCACCAGGATCTGTAGTTTAGCTTGCATAGGTCTATTGAACACAGATTTCTCACATCACTATCAAATCACATGTAATAGTCTTTAAAGGATTTTACAAGCTAACAAACAGCACTACTCACGTGCACTGCACTCTTTTCTGGAGCTCAGCCACCAGCCTACCATCCAACTCACAGGCCACGACCTTCAAACATGGACAAGATGAAATCCACAATTAGTACTAGAAGCCTTAAAGAAGCCTTACAACCTTTCACACACAGTAAGAGTGTTTCTCACCTTCTTGGCTTTCTCAAGCAGTTTGACCGTCATATTTCCTGTACCAGGGCCCACCTCCAACACTACGTCTGTCGGCCTGAGGGCAGCCTGCCAACACAAATATATTGATATCAGTTCACGTAAGTCAGTGAGATATTCTATTGACATTGTCAAATGGACCAGAGGCTACGGCTGTATTTTATTGTCAAATGCACAAAATAACAGTGTCATTCTGAGCAATGAAATTCTTATGACATGGCACAAGTCATCTACGCAGTCTCATAAGGAAAAATGTAAATACATAGAATACAAATTTAAACTAACATGATATATACACATAACAATATAAAATAGCAACAATTTCAAAGCTTGTGGAAATGGGGTAAAGACAATATGAAAGAAGTCTAACTGTAAGTCACTCTGCATAAGTGTCTGCTGAATGACAAAAAATGTAATGTATCATTAAACCGTCTGTAATGTATACAGACACAAAGCCTTTACCTTTTCAATAATCCCATTGACTACCAAGGGGTTCTTCAAGATGTGTTGACCAAGGCCAGTGTTGAACATAACCCCTTGAATAAAAAAACACAGACATTACCTGGACCTGCTGTCAACACAAGTAGTATTAGTGATTTAGCATAATTCTGTAACAACTACTCAATCAATGTGTTCATGTGGAACAAACCAGGGCCTAGGCAGATCACATCAAGCCACCACCGTTAACTAAACCATCTATTGAGTGTATGTTGTGTATAGAAATCCGTTAAATAAATGTTTATGTTTAACAAATGGGGAAAAGATCGGGGGATGGGTATAAAACGAATTCAAAGTACTTTAATATTACTTGGGATGATTAGTAGGTAGAAAGTGTATGGCACCACTAAGATACTGCCTGAATCCTGCAGTCTTCCCAAACAAGATGAGTGAGCAAACTGGAGACTGATTAGGGTGGCTATCGGCAACACTGACAGAGCTCCAGGCTTTGGTGGACAAGAAGTCTACTCAAAGCAAACATTTGACCATATACCAAGCACTTAAAACATTTGACAAGAAGACATTACTCAAGAAATCCCACCTTGAATTCAATTAGAATGATAAAAAAAATTATAATATTTAGCCATGTGATAAAAAGTTTGTTTGGTATGACAAAACTATAAATGAATTTGCTAGCCTAAATGCAAAGCGTTATGTTTGGTTCCAACCATTTCGTAAATAACTTTTTCCAAATATTGCCAAATATAGATGTGCATAGTTTGTGGACACATTTATTTTATGTTAATACAATTTCAAATCACAAGACTATAAATATGTCTCTTAGACGTTCATACACTTCGTCAGCATAGATTGTATACTGCATGTCCCTATTTGTTCTCAACCACAAACAGCTCAATTACATCATGTACAATTCAAACTACAGTATGTTCGAAAAATTAAGCATGGTTTAAACGGCATGTTTATGATGGGTTCATCTTGTGTCTGCTGGTGATGTCCAACCACATAGCCTACCTTCAACTACCTACAGCTCGTATTTTGATGTACATCATTGTCAACGGCATTGAGAATGTAAGGTTAGCTCTGCATCTTTCCTAGAGCCACAACTGACTGACAAGTAAACAACCGCTACCTGGCAGGCTCGAACGTTAAGGACAATCTAGAAACCATACAAACAAACCTTGGTTTTTGACCTCTTGGTGCTGTCTGGTCTTTTTTTCAGCTCTAACTTTAGGCATTTTTTTTCTTTTTTCAAAGAAAAATCTACAACGAAATACAGCGCTTCGTAGAATATAGTTAACACGTGCAAATATCCTGAATCAAGATACAGGAAACGCGTTTATACTTCTGCAGTAGCTAAATGGTCGAAACTGTGGCCGATTAGTGCGTACTGCCATCTACTGGCACAACTTTGCTTGCCATTCTTCTAAACACCACATTTCAAACAATGTTGTAAACATTGGTGAACAAATGTTTTATTTATATAAAATGTTATTCATAACAAAGATATGCATGCAATATACATTATTGTCCACAGATGCGGTGTTTAACTGTACATAAACCTATAAACAACAATGTAGCCCCCCCCCTCCCTTCCCTGTTGCATTATTATTCATCAGAGATGGGAATGTCCTCCAGTGTCATGGCAATGTCTCTCAGTTTGGGGTCATCTCTCCAGTTCACTTTACTTGCAATGATGATCCCCTGGTGAGAAACAAAACATAGCCTATATAGTTAAGGGAGGCATTATTGCCAAACTGGTAATATGCAATCATCTCCTTGGCAGTGCCACTAAAGCTAATACATCGCCATCTCTCACATGCGAACTTCTCTTGACTGGACCAATCCAGTGCTTTCAGATTGGCAAGAAGTAATACAAAAATGCCCACACATCAGGGGAAAGCAGATACTATTGGGACACCTGAAGTATAAAATAAGCATATTCTGAAATTTAAGTCAATTTACCCTCAAGACATTTTGTTCGATGGCAACCATCTTCTGGTACTTCTCCAGATTAGACTGGCCTTTCTGCAGGACATCTCTGTACTCTTCTGCCAACGGGTGATCTCTCTTTCTCTTCAGCTCTTCCATTTCCTTCATTTTTTCATGTGTGAGTCGCTTCAGATCTAAGTAAGGACAGTAAATCCTTAAATATAATAGAATTGCATTTTTGAAGGGACTTTCTTATTAAAGACTCGTGCAATAAAATGCAGTAGACTTGAGTTGATTCAAATAGCTAAATAAAATAGTGAAATTGAGGGCCCAGAAGCAAATTAAATACATGAAAAAACACATACAAATGTGAGCAATTATTGTTTAAAAAATAGGTTCAAACTATAAATGCTCACTTTCATATACAGCTTCTAGGGTCAAAAACGTGGTGTTGGTGATGAAATACCTAGCCTCTGTTTTTGTAGGGCAGTGATTTGATCCTGAAGCTCAAATGATTCCTGTGGGAAAAAAGCAAACAAAGAAGAACAATCCACCAACCCACAACAACCGGTGACAGTACTGCTAAGAACAAGAATTGACAAGTGATGCACCCACCTGCTGAAGTGTCTTTATTTTCAAACAAAGGTCCAGGCTACGATTATTTAATTTCCTCATTGCTCTGAAACAGAGGCAAAAGATAAGGAGAGGGTGTTCATGTATTCTGAGAGTTGTGGTGCCATTTTGGACGATGTTACAAAGTGCTTCGGATGGAACGTACTCAGCCTCTGGATCCCTCTGCTTCAACTTCTCAGAGATGACATGCCACACCTGCATCCTGACAAACCCAATACACGGCCTCTCAGAAAGCACGAAACACTCAAACGCTTTCTGAATTTAAAATATATTGAGTCGAAGCGTTTTTAAGTCAAATATCAAACAGAACAACATTTCGATGTACCATTTGCAGGTAAGCGAGTAAAATATCAGAGGTTTGAATACTTCAACAAGGCACTATAGTGTATACCTGTGTAAGGCCAATGTCTTGTTAAAATGGGTTGTTTTTGCTTCCTCCAATGTATTAAGATAATCTGGCCTGTGGACAAAATGAAATAAATACATTTTAAAATGTGAGTTAAGAAATTGTATAAAAACATGACATTTCATTGCCAACTCACAAGTCTTTCTCAGCATCAGACGCACTGCAAGATCTTTTGCTTTCACCTGTTAAAGAACATTTGATTACACATCCACACTTTATATATGTTTCCACATTTTACAACATGAAATTAAACAAACAATCAAAGATTAAGTTTTGTATTTGTAATTAATAATTGAACAATTTGTAGATTTACCTTTTACATTATGGAGTGTTAAGGTTGATCTGAGGCAAAGACTCTTAATTAAATACATTTTGTTGTAACAAAATATGGAAAAGTCCACATTTGGGGGTCAACACTTTAGAGGTAGTGTAGCTACATGTACAGTCACCTACCAAATGATTAAAACCCTTGATAAAGACTCAACATAGGTAGTAAATAGGTGTATATGTATCTTACAGAACTCTTACAGAATAACCCCCTAGCACAAGTCAAACTACACAAATAAATAGTGAAATTACAACAAAAATAATATTAACTACAATTTCAGTCTCTGGATTTGAAAACCTGTGATTTTAAATGAGGACAATTTAATAACACAGACTAAAAATCTCACAGATCTAGAAAAGTTAACAACCCTTCTGATGTGTTCTCTAGTTTTAGATGTCTTGAAAAAAGGCTGAGTGCTGTAGTCTTTGCAATGGGGAAAGTGCACAAAGAACTGAAAAATATTTTTTCCCCACTGTTTTAGAAAAGTTGAGGTATAATGAAAAGTGTAATTTTGCTTGAATTACAACCTATATTACAACATATTTCCCCCCCAAAACATTCTACAACGTACAGTAGCTCATTAACTGTGTCTATTTCAGGCAGATTTGTGTTCACCTTCACTAAGGGTCTAATGATTTGGGGTGACTGAACATAACGTGGCATTCCCAATTCAATATCGAACATTCTGATTTACCTGATTGTAGTTTCACCGTCATCTCAAAACACTGATTTGACATCTGTTCTTTTATTCTGAAAGAAGGAAACAACAATACTTTTTTCAAATATCCTACCTCTTCTGATCACACGCTATGAAATGTCTATTAAAGTGTCATACTGAATAAAAAAAATTATAAACTGATAATATTGCAGAATTACTTATCAAAAGCCTGCTGTAAAATATGAAATGTCCTCTGATAAAAATGGAAGAAAAACCTTAGAATCTCTATAGGCGAGCTTTCCTTCTGTCCATTGCCAACTGTTGGAGTCTGAAATCCATTAAATGCCAGTGTCTCCAGACTTGAGGCAAGGTTCTCCAATCTATCCATGTTAAAAGACTGCCTGGAAAATAAGTGTTTCAGTGTTTTTACCACCGACAAAACAACACAACTATGGAAAAGAACAATAACCAACTCAAGGGCATTTAAACAGGATTTCCCAGAACCTAATTTATATGAAAAAGAAAGTCACGTAGGTTCCTCTCGGATTAATTTGCTTTCCTTCAGTTTCCAAAACCTTTAATAAATGAACCAAGTATTTGTTCTGCAAAATTAACATGAATGCTTTATAGAATCTGCAAAATTATCACACGTTATACAGAATCAGCTAAATAAATGCACATTACAGACCACTCTACAAGTGTTATGTAAAAAAAAAAAAAAAAAAAAAAGAAATGGAGAGTTCTGCAACGGCCAAGTCAAAGCGCGGACCTTAATCCTATTGAGGTTCTGTGGGGTGATTAGAAACGGGCTGTGCATGCTAGAAACCCCCAAAACTTCACACAGCTGGAAAAAAAAAAATCAGCATGGAGGAGTGGGACAAATGTACTCCCAGTCAATATCAGGGATTGTTATACAGTTATAGGAAACGTCTTATTGAGGTTATTTCAGCCATAGGGGACAACACCAGCTATTAGGGGATACTTTGTTTTTGGTTCAATTACAACACCTTTTTCTATTGATGTTGTTAGAAAGAAGATCAAATATTTATATGCCCATTTTCTTAAAAATAACTCAATATTTCATGGGGTGTCCTCATTTGTTCACATGACTATATGTCAGTAATAAATAGCGCAGAGGACAGCGGTCACACAAAATGCTGACTGTTCTAATTCACACTCCTACTAACAACAGATGCATAACTGTATTCGAATCACGTACATAGATTAGTATTGTTGTTGCATGTAGTATATAAGCCCAAGATAAACAGCACAAAACCTCATTATAATACGGTGCAGGATGTTATATCTTAAACGTGATTGTAAATTTGTTTGAAAAAAATTATAGCGTAGTTTAGCAGTATTTAATTTTAGCTTCTGGGTAACAGCTCTGATAATAGTTTGCATAGCTTTGCCAATTACTCCCAGAGTTTGCAGTCACATAGCCATGCTTAACTCCATTCCATTAACAAATAAATGTTTCCAAGTGATAAGTATTTTTTGTCATTGGAAGCTGCAGCTTGTTTGTTGCAGATGTAATTTATTTTATCCAAACTCTCTCTATCCATGTGGTAACGCCATGATGACGGTGATTGAGTGACTGTATTACTTTCTATTTGGCACCATCTGGGCTATACCTGGAAGAGATACCTCACGAATGTGTTCCTTTTAATGCCAAGTGTGGTCCATTAACACTATGCTGTAATCGTAATTTGATGAAAACCTGATATCCCAGTGCTGACGGTTCTGTCCATCGTCCAGACCTTCAGTGGGATTGAGTATTCAACTAAAAAGCCTGTTTTAAACATTCTATATTTTATAAAGTAAAAAAAATGGCAATCACGTGGGTCTCTGTGGGGTGTATTGCATTAAATAATCTATACATAGGATTCATGTCCATCCTGCTCAAATTATCAGGCTTAAACGTTTCTTGTTTGCCTAGCCCCAAACAGATGCAAAATTATATCAATTGCTTCGCAACACGTTACCGCCCACCTAAACAAAGTTCCCTAAAGTTTGAGCTATGCAGCACTGTTATATAAGTCAGTTAGTACATGTTGCATGTGGCTGATGTTTACTATAAAATCAATACTACCAGTGATGTAGGCCAGCGTTTCAAAGAAACGCTCTCGAGTGGGGAGAGGTTTCACGTATACCGTCATATTTTCAACGTATACTATCTTACGCAATCCCTTTTCAAACCAGCTATAAATACTTTGATGTGGCGGGATGAATTATTTGTTAAGTGACAAAGGTATTTTTACATTTAACTAGAGCTTCAGAGTTCCATACTATTGCCAGTTAAGAGAGGGAGAATTGTACGCGTATTTTTATGTTAGTGGCAAAGACAGCAGAGCCCAACTAGCTGGATACTTAGAAGAATGTCGGATTCTGACATATAAACGTGAAAGAAATGAATGCCCACATACTTAAATTTACTAAATAGTAAAAAGTCTTAATATACTTACCTTTGTTTTATTTGGTTCTAAACACAATAACAGCGAACTCGTACAGTACCTTTTAGCAGTTATCAAGATACAGTTTCTAAAAAACAAAACTGAACACCAAAGTCGAATCCTATTGGACGTATAATTGAAGCGATGTGTACGAATCTTTTAATTGGTTAAAGTTCCTGTCACTTTAAAATGAATCTTGGCGGTAGGCTCCTGGTGAGATCTAAAATTACCGCCAGGAAATTGAGGGTAATCAGATGACCAGATACATCGACAGAAATCCCTCCTACTGATCCAGCACGTTCGCTCCTGTCAGATGTACCCGGTTGTACCCACGGATTTGATTCTAGGCGGATGGAATTATTAGGTAGGTTTGGTTTATTTGCCATTGCCAGCCGTGTTTGTCATTGACATTTGGTTCACCTTTGTCGTAGTGCTTATTTTAACATTTAATATCTGGCAAATTCTCAATAGGCTATGAATACATCTAATTGGTTAACGGAATTTGTGCGATTAGGAACATGTTATTTTCCGTGTGCTATTCTAGAAGCTAATAAATCGTAGTTTGATAATTTCCTGAATAACTGACATAAACGTTTACTTTTTACGAACAATTGAGACACATTTTCTATGACTGCTTTCATACAAAGGTAAGGGATGTTGCAGGCAATTAACTAAACTTTTAAAGACATTGGAAATAATTTGCTTATTGCATATACATGTCAAAGTATTAAGTAGTATTAAGTATTGGTGCAGCGGGATGCCTCGATCACACCGTTGTTCAATGGACGTTGTTGTCAATTTATGGTTTTTGTACAGCGGACTTCGTTCTTTTCACTTGACAACAGCTACCTCTTCTGGTACTTTTAAAGCAACTGTCGATATTTTTCACCCGGAAGAAGACCCGTGAGGTCATGGGGGGCAAAGTCAGTAGCAAAATGGCGGTTGTTGGACGAGTCGTACAGGTACGCTTGAAAAACTGGGCAATGTATCGTTTTGCAACAACACTTGTAACACAAGTGAGTACATTACAACGTTGAGTTGAGCGATTATCAAGGTCAGAAACCAACAACAGCTGTTGTCAATTTGTTTTTGCTCATGCCCTTGTTGGTCTGCATGAAATGTAGAAGTGTTTTCATTGAACTTGAGCTTAGAGTTGGATATCTAAATGTAAGTAATGTATTCCTTTGCGTTTTAATTTGTCTATCCTCAGGCTGTGAAACCTCATGCTCCACTTATCAAGTTTCCCATAAGAGAGGGGACCCCCAGGACAAATGGTGAGTAGTAGGTCCCATTTAACTTGCTTAGTAAGTTTTGCATTAGAGTTGTGGGTTTGATTCCTATGAATATTCTTATAAAATGACTACCATAAGTCACTGGCTGAGAGCATTGGTTAGCTGGTAATCTGTTACCTGACTGCACTATTAGTTGAGCAGAGTTGGGTGAAGCAAGCTGCCATTGTTACTGTATCAGTTTCATTCACGTATGAAAGAGAAACACTTATTGGCTTTCGTGAGGTCAATAACTATTAACATCACATTTAGACCTTTGAATTCTTTGTTTGGCAAACATTCTGCTAAACTGGCTAACAATATTTTGACTTACTATGGACATAAGTAAAATGCGTATTATAAAAATTGTGTTCAAGTTTGTAGTTATGCTTCTTGGAAGAAAAAAAAAATTCGTTATCCCTGAGCTCTGCCTGTGAACTTCTTTAGTGCAGAAACGTTTGCATGGATTACTCAGCTATGTTTGTGACAGCTTGTATGCTATTTGTTGGCTTTCTCTTATCACCATGTGTTGGCAAGTCTTATTACAGTTTGGTTTTAACTTTGTTTTGACAGTGAGCATGAGTATCAAACATCCTTAGTCAGAACCATGAGGTCACACCTCATTGACTGTAGTAAGACATGCCACCACCATTAAGAAGTCCTCTTTTAATACTTACCTGGTACAAAAATTCTCTGTTTCAGTCCAAGAGGCTCTTAAAACCTTAGCAGTCAACTTTCCTAGTGCACCTCCAGCTGTAGCATCACGACTGTCATCAAGATCCACTGGACCTCTCACTCGACTTCCTGGAACCCCAGACAGTGTGGCCACAGTTAAAGAGCTCCCCCAAAGATATCGCAGAAGGCCACTGGAAGCTCATGAAATGGAATATATTCAGGTAAATGTCACTTTGTTAAAAATGTATTCATACAAATGGTTGGGGAGGATGGTGACAAGGCTACACTTTGGTTTCAGCCCATAGCGATAAATTACACACACAATTATTTCAATGCAGTAAGATCAAGTTAACATCCAATTTGTTTTTTCTTTCCAGCGTGGTGGACCAGAGTGATGCTTATTGAATGAAACCAAAATCCTTATTAGTGGAAAACCATTTTCTGTCTAACTTTGTTCCTCCACAAGAGGACCTGCTGCCCACACCTCATCTGGCTTTTTTCAGAACAAATATACAATAGAAATCAGAAGTTTACAAACACCTAGGTTGATGTCATTAAAAATGTTTTTTCAATCACTCAATAGATTGTGTGAACAAGTCGTTTAGGACATCTACGTTGTGCGTGACACAATTGTTTGCAGACATTATTTCACTTTTGATTAACTTTCTTTTCACAATTTCAGTGGGTCAGAAATTTGCATACATTAAATTGACAGTCCTATCAGCTTGGGAAATTCCATGAAATTGTCATGGCTTCGGAAGCTTGATAGGCTAATTAACATCAATTGAGTCAATTGGGGGTGTACCTGTGGATGAATGCCAAGGCCTACGTTCAAACGTACTTTTGCTTGACATCATCGTGCAATCAAAAGCAGTAATAATAATGGAAAAAACACAAGTCTGGTATATCCTTGGGAGCAGTTTCCAATTGCCTGAAGGTACCCCGTTTACTATTAAGAACTATTAAGAGGAATAATAATTACGGTTTGGAGGTATAGTAGATGCAAGGCATCTTAACTCTCATAACATGTCAAACAATAATAGTCTTTTGAAGTCTTATGTCATTCAGCAAAGATGTTCATAATAGTGCAAATAAGATGATAATTGTATTGATACCAGTATCATTAATATTACCGCAACAGGACTATAAAACTTCTACAGGAACTGTTCCAGAAATATTTCCAGTGTTCATAATCACCATCTCAGAAAAAATTGCCTGAAACCTTGACTGAATCTAATCTCAATGTCTTCTTAGACTGCAACATTACATCAGGAAATAGGCAATGATATTAATAAAACCTCAGAACACCTGGAACACAAGAACAAAGCACATTAACACCACTATACACACACCATTTTCTTATGTTGATATTGAGAGCCAACTGTTAAAAACCTTTCAGTTACAACTAATACTGGAATATGGAATTAAAATGTTCACACAGTTAACACAGTATTTTACTGAAACATAATCTCAGTGTTACTTTGAACAGTATTTGTGGTGCAAGAGAGTCACTTGCCTCCAGACGTACTATTTATTTTTACCATGCTTGTATTGAGAATATGGGAGGGACTAAACAAGGTCTAAACCTTGAACTTTAGGTGCAGTACAGTAACTCTGAATTGCAGTGTTTAATAAATTATGACACTTAGTATCACAGCATAGCTGAATTGAAGAAGATAAAGAACACAGGAAAGACAATGTCAGTCTTCCTCAAATGCAGGTAAGAAGTCAGCAATAGTGTCCACAACATAGTCTGGCACAAAGCTGTGGTTTACAAAGTTATCACTGTCTTTGTATTCTTGAGCGGTCTTCATCTGAGAGATTCCTGTGAGTGTAAGCATTGTATCCAGGCCACAGTTGGCCCCAAACAGCATGTCGGTCTCCAGGCGGTCACCAACCATTAGGCACTGGGTTGGGTCCACTTTGAACTGGCTGGAAATGCACTCAAACATGAAAGGGCTGGGCTTGCCAATCACCATGGCCTTCCGGCCTGAGGACACCTCCAGGGCTGCTGTCAAACAACCCGAACCTGACAGGGGAAGATGGGGAGACAGATGTTGAGAATGGAGTCATTATTTTATCAAACCCAAACGTTAGTGCACAGCATCAGGTCTACCATACCTGGTAGTATCCTTTCATCCTGCAGTGGGTGCCAGGGGTCCACATCAGTGGCCAAAAACAGACAATCCGGATCCCGTAGATAGCAGGAGGCCTTTGCTAATTTGAGGAAGGTAAACTTGTCATCATGTCCAACAAGAACCGCTTTGACATCTGAAGTCAACCCGCAGTTAAATATAGTGTCATTAGGCGCGTCATCTTCATCACCAACGAAAGGAATGCCAGCTTTTCCCAGTTCATTAAGCACTCCTTCTCCGCCAATAACAAACACCTTGCCTTGAACCTTCGCAACATCTCTCAGGTAAAGCGCCGAACAATACGAGGAACTGAATATATGCTCTTGCATAACATCCGTAAATCCCAGACGGTAGAATTTATTGACGTAGCTCTCCCGCAGCTTAGTGCCATTGTTTGTAACGAAAAGCACCTTTTTCCCGTGTTTTAATAAAGTACTTACCACTTTCGACGCACCACTTATTGCTTTCTCTCCATGCCATATCACGCCATCGCAATCAAAAAGAAATACATTTTTTGCTTTGAGCAGATTTCTTATTTGAGGGCCACCAATCTTCTGACATCCCTTGAAGCCTAAGGCGCTCGCGCCGGCCATTCTGAATGATCAGTCCTCAATCTCTCACCATTTCGTTGTGGACATTTTGGCCAAGGTGCGCCTGGTGAAATGTCACTTAATTGATATGTCATGTCAATCCACCGACCTACGTCTTGTGAGCAACATTTGAAATGCACATCCGGGTCACGAAAATGTTGAATATATAAAAAGATAAGTGGCAAAGTTTTAGTAGAAAAGTGTTAAACTGAATGTATTAATTGTCTAAGACCTCTTAGTTTTCCCCTCAAAACACCCTACTGCGTATTTACTAAAATACATTCACTGCGGCGTGTATAATAGTTTTTGCACAATGGCAATATGTATCCAATATAGCGTATTACAGTGGATTGCATGGGCGGGTATGGAGGGGGTGAAAAGTATAGTGTTGCAGGATTTAGCACACACTGCCAATTCACAACTAAAGCGCCTAAGCAAATTGACAAGAATGATTTCAAAATGTGCTCCACTATTAAATATTCATCTTATGTAAATATCACATGCGCTGTGTAAGCATAAAAAGAATAACGCAGATTGGAGTCTTAAGACCTATTCCAGAGTTTTATTTCTGGATCTGTACATTGACAAATGTGGTCCACTATTTAAGTAATATTAGTCTAGTATTTCTGTTTGGTTTCTCTTTTCTCACATGTAGACAGTAAAAAAATTGAACACAGCACATTTTTCTTTCCTTTCAGAAAAAGTTTAGTGAAGAACAAAAAAGTTGAATTTAAGAGACCACTGCAAATCGAACCCTTCTGTTCCTCACTCAAAACGTTGTTATTATTTGGACAGGAAAGAAAAAGGTGCAGTGGTTTATTATTTGTTTTACCAGAGAGGTATTTTTACCATATACACAATGCAAAGCTGAAAAAACATGAATTTCTTATCATAGATAGCCCAGTGACCCATTTAGACCACTCCCAGGTATCAATCTGCCAATTGATGAAGCCACCACCTTTAATATTGTTATATTGTAAACATTCCAGGATTTCTGGTGTAGGCCCAACTCATTAACCCAATAAAAAGGTTGAAGCAAAGACTAGGATGCTGTTTTGCATGTTAACATTTAGAAACAAATTACAATTATTTCGGAGGATCAGTACTAATAGTAGAGATTCTAAAGTCTCGGGACACATAGGTGTGAATGGCAAACAATTTTAAAAACATCCTGAACAAATTCTAAATATCACATGCGCTGTGTTAGCACAAAAAGAATAACGCATATCTGAGTCTTAAGACCTATTCCAGAGTTTTATTTCTGGATCTGTACACCAGGTATTAAAGAACAGAAAATACAAAATGTTTAAACAAAAGAAAGAAAATTCAGTATCTATGTACAAATTTTATAAACAAAGATTTCCTCTTAAATATTTCAGATAATAAATGTGTTGATTGTCTATATTTCTTCTGGATATTATGTTTTGTAGATTTTATTCATAAAAGGTGTTTTCTTTACTGTTATAACTTTTTTCCATTGAAACTTTAAAACAATACAAAATATAAAAGAAATTAGTGCTTTTTTTACACACACAGATCTCAAAAGATTTCAATAAAATGTGATAATAGGTTAGGGTTGTAAAATCTAAATATCTACTAGTCAATGGCCTTTACATTCAGACAGTATTTCTGAGTCTTTGTACAAACCATGGGGTGAAATAAATATCACTGTACAGCTAAAGCTTTAAAAGAGCCTAAAAACAGCCACTGCATCTGCACTCGATGAATGAAGGTGATCAAAAATAATCTGGCACCCCTAGGCACTAAATGAATCAAATAATAGGTATATGGGAGTAGTCCCTCTGCCATTTTGGTTTATCTATCCAATCATTCTAAATCAATGCAAGTACCTAAGGGAAAGGGACCAGGGCAGGACCCATCTAAACATACTGGCTTCAGAAGCCAATCCCTTTATCACCAACACAAGGACATCTATACAGAAATGTATACACGAAGAGAAACAAAATGTTATTTGTACATGTGTATGCAGACTTTAGAAATGGAATATAGTATGAACACGTCTCAGGTAAAGCCTTTTTTTAGTGGTACATTTCCAGACTTTCACACAACTAGCATGCACTGACTAGCTGTGTCCCCACCGCCAGGGTGAAAAGTCCCCCAAAACTAATTTGAAACACCAAAAGGCAAATCAGGAAAACTCAAGAACACGTAAAGGCTGTAGATATCTACAGATTATTACCTTTGACAACTAATAAAATAAAAAACATCACAAATGTAAGAGTTAAATTAAGACATCTTTAAGGCTAATTAGTTAATTACCTACACATAACTGTCCATATTTGGGGAACAAAGCAAGGCAAACAAACAGCTGATTCCAATGTTTGTCATTGAAACAGAATAATTAGATAACACCAAACAAGGTACAAGCAATGCTCATATGCAAGAAACCTGTCTGTACATATTGATGATAGTGAATTATTATATGGTACATTTATGTAAAAATCTTTTGTGGCTGACATTCAGAATGATATACTCCTGAAACCAAACAATTACCCATATCACAATGCATAGATAAATTAAGTAAACACTATACTGCATCCTTTAAACAGACATTTACACTTCCTTTAAAATCACAGTTAGTCAAGAGAAGTAGCAGTTGCTGAATCTCAGACTGCAACTGGACTTGAAATTCAGGACCGGATAATACAAGTCAGACATCCTCCACAGTTTGTACTGTGTAAGTTACAGAAAATGGATGAAAGTGGCTTTGAATAAAGAAATAATACTGCTAACAAGCTATGCAGGCATTTTAAGTTGTTTCAATAACAATTTCTACAATTTAGGAAGCTCAAAAAAGCTTCATGATACACATGCAACAGCAAAACTTGCATAAAAAGGAAAAAGAAACTGAGGCCAAATAGGATATATGATACCTGTTGTGCTAAGAGTATAGGGCAAAATACTATGTACATTATTGTAGCTGAACCCATTACATCTCAATGCAACACTATTACCCCAATCAAAACAAACATTCTGTCATGATATGGTATTTGTGAGGGCAGATTTGTACGGGCACATTCCAGATATTCTAATGTATAGATATTATGCTGCCTTGGTGTGTTGTTGGACTCATCCTGGATCTCTACACTGATCTATTGGCTCAAACAATTCAAATGGTGTTTTTAAAAAGTTGTTAAAGCTGTCACAGAGTACAAGAATGTACAATCATGACCATTTTAATATATTGTTAAAATAAAGTTACACTTCTCTGGTTTGGCCACTTTGAACTATGAAACTGACAGAAGAAGCATCCAAAGATGGAAATAAAACAAAAACAAAATGATAGCAACTGAAGCGCTCCAAGTTCTAACCAACACGTGTTGTTGCGTTAAATACAAACCCCAGGCCTCTCTTAGACAAAACATTTGCCCAAGCCAGGTTTCTGTTGTAACTGTAAACACAGATAATCAAATGTACCACTTGAACAATGAACAAACTCAAAATGGACTACAGAGGAAACCCCAACAAGGCTGTTTTGTCAGCAGTATGCGAGTGGCGGGACTACATAGCTTTGATGTAATCTGTAGATGTGTACGTGGCGACATGAGGAACAGACACCAGTCCAACCCGGCCTCCCGGCCAGGCTGGGCCCCCGCTTTACACAGCACTGATATTACACTACTCAGGACCACAGAAAAGAAATGGCTATATAAACTCTTGAGAAATCAAGACTTTCAGTTTTATACGATAAAGACATCACTGATGTCATATTTCACAAATAACATCAAAATGAAATAAATGTGTATACGTATACATATATACATATATATATGTAGAGAGAGACTATTATTCAACAAAGGGATTCTCCAGTGAGGGAGTCTGTACACGCGGGATGGTGCTTTTAGAGGGACTCTGGGTCACTCTGACTGGAGCGCTGTGCTGTGCTGACTGTGATTCCGCGAATGCGCTCCCAGAAACCCACTGGGCTCCCCGCCGCCTGCCGAGCCCCCGAAGTCTGTGACGGACACCGCCATCTTGGTACTCGTGATGCGGTGGTGAGCTGCGTTCCGCCGGCCCTCAAAGTCCACCCCGAGGTTTCCCGCGGAGACGTCGTTGATAAAGGAGTCGGGCAGGGCTAACTTGAGCCTCTTTGTGGGCCGGTCGCAGTCCTTGCCCCCGCACATCCCTCCCAGCGGACCCAGTTCGGAGTGGTAGAACCCAGCATCCAGGATGTTGAGACAGCCCGGGTCTGCTCCGTTGGAGGGGAAGCCCAGGGACTCGCTGTGGGACAGGGACCCCCGGTGGAGGCTCTCCAACGGGGGGAAACTGTACGAGTCCAGGCAGCTGACCTCTGCTGGGCTGCATACTGTGGCTACAGTGTTACTGAGGGCTGAGGAAAGGGAACACATACAAACTACTGAGTTACCAAGGGATTTCAGCTAGCTCAATTCAAAACTTAACACTTTTTATTAATGCCACTTCAAATTCAATTTAAGACCCATTTCACCACAACAATCCATCCAAAATATACATAAAGGACACCAATTCGACTGTCAGAGCAGCAAGCCTACTGCTAACAATGACATAACTGGCTGTATTTCATACTTACAGTTTCACAGTGTTTTTGTGTTTGTCACACTTCATATGTTATTCCACAGATTATTCCCATTGTACTAAGTTTGAGAAAAACACACAGTGGGCTGTGTACATAGCTAGCAAAACGACCTAGCTTGTCGGGCAACCGCCAGGAGTGTCTTGATGACAGCGACCAGAGCTAAAATTATTTTTATTAATAACTTAAATATGTTTTAAAGACCTTTAAAAAAAAAAGGAGAAAATAAGTGTGTACGTTGAAATGCCGCATAAAGCATGTGTATTGTAATTTAAATCTAAAAAGTTAGAGTTCTATAAAATGCCGCCTCTTAGCTGACCAGTATTAGATGTAACACGTGTACCCCTAAAAAAAAAAGAGGAACACAAACAATTGGGTGCACAAAGAATAACATTATAATCTACAACCTGGTTAGCGTACATTTAAATTCCAGTACACAAACAAAAAGTTACGAGCATAAGCGATGAGTGCACTGAAGAGGCCTGCCTATTAAGTGCCTGAGACCCGATGAACTAACCTGTGAGGTCGCTGGCAGTGATGGAGTTGAGCAGGCTGAGCTGCTGCTCTGCAGTGGGCTCCATCCTCACCCCTCCACCCGAACACACAGAGGAGTAGCTTTCTACTGCCATGCCCTCCGCCTCGTCCACTAGACGGTCCATCAGGTCCCTGTAGACAGGGGGAACCGTTTAACACACAACCTGATTCAATGTACCCAATTGACGCCATTACAATCAACAATGAGCTACCCTAGCCACCACCCTAAAATAAAGGCTATAGCAGCAGTAAAATGTAGACATGTAATCTGTATGTTTTACCCTGCTCCTGTAAAGCTGATGTCCTGTATGTTTTACCCTGCTCCTTCAAAACTGATGTCCTGTATATTTTACCCTGCTCCTAAAAAGCTAATAATTGTCTTAGCAGGAAAAAAAAAATATTTCAACAGTAAAGAACATTTTCCATTTGTCATCTCCCCATTTGTTACACTCTGAAAATCCGTTTTTACTATGTAATCACATCAGTTGCTACTGTTGCAGAAAGATTACTTACGTTACGCCAGGATAGCTGCTATACTTCTTCTTGCCAAAGCGATTCTGCTGAACAAAGAAATCAAAGCGCTCCGACTTCTTCCACATGTAGTAAAAGGCAACACATTCAGCAACTGTCCGTGTCTTCACCTGATGAAGGCAATACACATATTAATACATTTTCCAACATAGGTTAGAGCCACACATTTTCGAAAGAATAAATAATGTGTCCATCATCTTAGAGAAGCCGGCAATATTGTGATTTTATATCATTATATCAACATTTACATCGGTCAGAGAGAGTCCCACCTTGTGTTTCTGTATGAGATGAAAGTTCTTATCATATATCTGTAGTGCATGTTCAAAGTTCCTGCATTCATCTTCAGACCACGGTGGTGATTCCTCTGTAAAAATAATCCCAAGTCATTTTCCCCAACAAAATGGAATGACATAGTGAGAAATGTTCAATAAATATGGAAACCTACCCTTGGAGAATTTCACATTACTGCAATACCTCTCCAGTGCTTTGTGTGAATTGTAGTTACATTTCATAAGCTCATACAGCGCCTAAAAAACAGAAGGTAAATTACATTGACAATTAAACATAATGTAACTAATATTATGACAAGCCTTAAACTAGTATTCCAAAATGTCAGTCAGAAATAAAAGTCGACCATCACATACAGGAACACTGACCTGCTCATTGTCTCTCACGTGAGCTTCTGCCATGTCACTTCCAGCCTTCTCGTTGGTTGCCTGTGACAACACCTCACAAAGAAAGTCCCTGACCTTGCCCTCGGACAACACACCCGGGCTCCATAGTAACTGGTCATCGTCTTCATATACTGCACGGAAATTTCAGATTAGCACCAATGCTAGAGAATGGTTCATTTGCAAGTGAAAGTACAACTTTCTGACAATGGGTTTAGGGGTTAACCTCTCGAGGAACCCTACACTCACCCTTCTCATCAGTGCCATAGTGACAGAGGTGGATAGGAACCTCTGCTTGGTGCTGAGACCCCACCATTATTTCCTGTGAAAATACAGAACAGAACTTTAAAAGTCTAGATGCAGGGGGAACTGATTACCACAACCTGATACCACCCCCTGAATTTGTTTTGGCTAATTAGAAGGCCAAAACAAAAATGTGACCCAGCTGAAGATATGGCACCATATCACCGCACGCCAGAACACTGATCTTACCTTCCTGGAGTCTTCTGGGCTGGGCCCGTCCTCCTCACACTCTGACTCTTTGTCCCCGTCATAGATAGTGTTAGCTGACCACGCAAAGACATAACAGGCACAGCCTATTAGAACGCTTGCCATGTTGATGGCAAGACAATGCTAAACCACGTTAAGCACGCATTACAGCAGCATGGCTTCCTAGTAAAAAAGTCTGGGTGCTAAACTGTCCTGACGGCAGTCCAAACCTGTCCCCTATTGAAAACATTGGGCGCATTAAAAAACGAAATCTATGACAAAGGAGACCCAGAACTGTTAAGCTGCTGAAACCCTTTATCAAGAGTATTGCTAAAACAGGAGGAGACACCACATAACGGCAAACACTGCTTGCTTGCTTTAAATTCTAAATGGGCATGTCTTTTTCCAAAACCCATAACATTTCTCAGTTTCATTTCTATTTTCAATTAATTAAAGGGATAAGTAATTTGCATATCAGTGCCTTCTGTTTTTATTTGCATTTTACCCAGTATCCCACCTTTTTTGGAAACTGGGTGGTATTTTAAAGTAGATACATGCACAACATAAGGGTATGATTTAATTTATAATGAAACACTTAATTTTAAGTTTAATGGTTGCATACTGTCAAAATATTACAGAGGGTCATGACCATGTATTGCTGAGCTGCTAATAAAGTTGTAATTTTGCTGTAAAGATGTAAATTGCCTTACATCTGAGCGTTCTAGGGAAGAAGTCAGTAGCCTCATGGGATGTGACTGAAGGGGTGAGGTCATCAGCGGAGGACTGGGTTTCTTCCTCATAGTCCCCAGATAGCAGATCTTTGGCTATCTCCTCCTGGGAACATAATCACCTTAAGTGTTAGATACATGTTACCTGTATCCTAAAAGCTTTTGGTGTTTACTTCGTATGTCATTTTAAAACAAAATACATATTCAAATGTTTCCATTTAGCAAAATCTGAAATATTTAAACCAGATTGTTGGTAACCTTGTCCAATGTCATGTCCGGCAGCTCGTCAGTCATCTCCCCAGAGGAGCTGTCCATGCTGGAGCCTGCAGCGGTACTGACAGATGCCTCGTAGCGGTAAATGGCCAGCAGTTCCTCCAAAGGCATGTTCCTCTCCTATTACAATAGACAAATCCTATTAAATCCCCAAATAAAAAAACATAGACAACACATCTTGTGGCTAGACTATTACTTCCATGACACAGTCTTCAATAGAAGTCCTAAAATAGTTAAGTCAATAAAAATTTTCTTCTATCTATTTAATTTACTGAACTAGAAAAAGACATTTGGCCATTTAAGAATTGTCATGAAAAACATTTAAACAACTGGTCATTTATTCTTGCTATCCAACCAACCTTCTCCAAATCGTCAATTTCTGAGTTGAAGTTTTTCTCGCCCTCCAATGATTCTTCCTCATCTAAAGTCCCCTCCTCGTCATATTCGTGGATTAGCATCTCTGCTGTTGGATCAAAGTCATGATCTTCCGACGACAAAGAGCCAACTGTGGAATGACAGAACTTTTTTAGATAACATTTGAATGGTACTGTTTAGGGATAAACCTTAAAATTACTCTGTCAAATGACTTGAATTAATGCACTTATTATTTAATTATTTTCTCAAAATGTAAATGTATTTAACATAAAAATTGAATAAAAAAAACAAATCATACCTGGGCTCGAACTCCCGAAGGAAGCCTATTTAGAGGAATAAAAAGAGCACAAGCAAAGACTAATTAAATACAATTTCTGTTAATGGCGCTTAATTTAACATTTTGAAACAATTCGTTAAAACACAAATTTTTACAACTGATGAATATACTTATTATATACTGATGAAATACGCTGTTTCTTCGCTAAAGACCACATTAAAAAGCAGTTTAATGTAGTGGTATGACAACATCCTTGATAGAATTATTATATAAAATTGGCATTTGGAATCCAAAATAACAATTATAACTGTCCAGTTCTTTCACTAACTTGCATTTGTGCATTGTCAGTGGTCGGAAATTAGCGAGAACGCTAATCTTATTAAAAAGCCAGGGCGAGAAGAAAAAAACATAAACAATCGTATTGTTTAGCTACAGCATCCTAAACATCGCTCAGAACTAAAATTAACGCACCGTTCATATGCGATTTAAAATTAATATTTTTTAACATAAAAAACAAAAAACTACCAATGCTAGTAACAGAAAATCAAATGTCAATTTTCTATTTTCTTCCCCCACCAAATTGACGTTTCAATCTACAGTCAGTATTAGCACAGCAGCTGAGACCGAACGCGCAAAGGCCTTGTCGTGAAGGATCAGTCTACACATTCAAATATATTTTAAAGGAATATCTGCGGCTAATATGACCAAAAAAAACAATTATGAAACAATAGAAACATAATGCATGCAATCGATTACATTTCAGTAAAAACGTATAGACACACATTATAAAACATCGATTTAAAATCTGATGCTTCTCCCCAGTTTTCCCTCTTACCTCCGCCATATTGGTACCTTTTAGGCTCGTTTCAGTCCTGTAGTTCCCGGATCGACCCTCTGAACCAATCAGAGATCCAGGTAACAGTAGTCGTGACGTCTTTCAAACTAAAGGCTTGTAGGCTACATGACAAAAACTCTATCAAGAAATGTTACTCTGAACATTGATACATTTTCATAGTCCTTTCCGTATCCAAACTATCGTACCGTATCGTAACTTTGTAAAAAGCCTAGTCATAATGATTAATTATATTTAAAAGGTTTGTGCACAATTAAACTAAGTTCAACAATTTCAATTGAGCTGAGCACAAAACTTATGAACTTGGATGTCAAAATAATATTCCCGATTCCTTTATTTTTGTTTTTGTTGAGAAGGGGATGGTGGCGTAAGATACTTTTATTTGTCTATTTTGTGACCACGAAATGAAATGCATGGCGGTCACACAACTCTTGTTTCACATTAAAATGAGAGACTTGGACAGAGGACAACTGTATGACTTCACTACCGTGAGCCAGTCGTCCAGACAAGCCAACACCTTAGTGGGATAGGGATGCTTCCCATTAGCAGGGATAGCACTTCTAGTGGAAATATTAAAGGAAGAAGGGGAGAGGGAAATATTGAAGAAAGAATGGATGGAGGGAAATATTGAAGAAAGAATGGATGGAGGGAAATATTAAAGGAAGAATGGGTGGAGGCAAATATTGAAGAACAAATTAATGGAGGCTAATATTGAAAAAAGAATGAGTGGAGGGAAATATTGAAGAAAGAATGAGTGGAGGGAAATATTGAAGGAAGAATGGGTGGAGGGAAATATTGAAGGAAGAATGGGTGGAGGGAAATATTGAAGGAAGAATGGGTGGAGGGAAATATTGAAGAAAGAATGTGTTGACAGAAATATTGCATTTGCTTCTGTCTAGAAAAACACATTGGAAGGAAATCTACCTTTAAGGAAATTGATTTCAAGCCTAAGCAATGCTGGAGTCACATAATAACAAAACAGGGAAAGACCTACTGTGGCTCGTCCAACCAAGTCATGCAGAGGGATCATCAAGATTGCTACCTGTGCCGTAGAAACATTGTCTACTTCAAATTAGGGATTACCTCCTGAGCGCTTTCCATGCTCTCACAGAAGCCATGACAACATAGATGAAGGCACACAGTAGTGATGATGGATGTCTGTTTAACAAACCACACTCTCCCTTACCTTAACACAGTAATTCATACAGAACCCAATTACACTACCAGTAGGTGGCACGCCTGAACCATAAATGGACTGGAAATGTTGTGTGTGTGCAGGCATATATGGAGCACCTGTGATTGTGTAGATCAGTGTGCCAGCATTTCTGGAACTATTTATCTTAGTATAAGAGGAAGACCCTCTGACTTCAGCTATTCAACAGGTCAGTTTGGGGAAAGTGGGTTTTACAACACTACAGCTGCAACAGATTGTTTCCCCCAGACTATTATGGAAAAAGCGTTCCCTTTGATTTTAGTTTGTAAACATCTTTGATACAGAGTTACCCCAGCCCAACCCTGGTTACCACTTGGACCCATTTATAAGTATAGGTCCATGAAGTTTGTGTCAGTGACTAAACACTGCAGTGTTTTGAAAGCAGAAGGCCCCAAAAGGCAACAGCACAACCCAGTGAGCGTGGGTTGGCTGGTGTGGGTTTAGATTACAGGATTTCACATACAGATAATAACATTGAATTACTCACACAGCAGCTGGGTTCAGGAAGACACACATCCAGTTTTAATTGCTTAGTGAAGGGATTTAGTTTGTTATTAAGGGACAGAGACAAGCAACTTCCTGAAATCAGGGCATGGTAATGTGAAATGCGTAAAAATATCACTATACATCAGAGATGTCCATCTCTCTGTACATTTATTTTATCATCATCATCCTGAATAATATTGCTCAATTCCAGGTCTGTTAATAAACCCCTCAAAATGTTGACTTTAAGAGAAGGGTGTGTGGGTGGGGGGTGCATTTCCCAATATATTTTGCACTTTAAATTATTTAGACAGTAAATCATATCTAGACAGTATACTGATTATGTAATTGCATAGTACACAAGTTGATGTCATTTTCATGTGCTTTCCTGCTTGTTGTAATGCATACTGATTCAGAGCAGACCCGGGTAGATTGCAGCAGAGTTTACACTATGCTGTCTTTTTCATTTGTGAAAGTCTGTACAATTGCTGCGACAGTGAAACAGCTCAGGTTGTACTCTAAGTATATCTTCTCTCATTGTCGTACCATGTAGAAGGAGGACCAGTGTTTAAGTGAAGTGTCATAAATCTCATTAGAGATCAATGTTCTTCTCACCCTGTTCCTCATCCACTTCCTTTCATTCATTCATTATGATGTCGTCATCCAATGTTCCATTACACTGGTGAGCTTACCTGTGGCTCTTTTGATTCAAGACAACAACGTGATTGCTTGTTGACTAATTCATCTCATTAGAGTTTACACCTTGACAACTATCCGTTAAGAGAATTTGGTATGTGATTATTTGAGTTGGGTGTATTACATTTATGAGAAATGTGAATGGAAATAGAGGAATATAGGTTTTGGGTTGGGGTACACATTTTTTTCCCTCTGAAAATGAGCTGAATGGTTTTGTGTATAATGTTTATGGAACCAGTTAAAGTTTGTTAGCAATTTTGAAAATTTTTAAAACGTCAAGCCACTAGGTGGCAATGGAAAATCAATAGAGTTTTTACTCAAACAGATTCACTTGATCCAAGTCCTTACATCTGTCAACTATAGCAAAACTCAACAATTCCATCACAACTCATTGACTATCTCAACTGTTCTGATATCATGTGTTTTGATTTAGTATTGAGATCTGACATGTGAGTTAAAACAGACCTGCTTTTATTTACATTACAGCTACAGTATCTAAAGATAATTCTTATTTTCAGTGACAAACGACAAGGAATATCAATCACAGTGCAGGTTGGGTAGTTAACCAAATCATATTCACATCTGCTCATAGTTTTACATGGCAATAAACCTATGAGCAAAAAAGGCATTTCATTAACAATATGGAATTGGATTGCGTTAACATTTTGGTGCTTTGTTGGATCTACATAGTGTAAAACAGCTAAATGGTATGGTATGGTATGTATACCAATAGGAGGATGTGCTGGAAATGTGCTCTTTCAAAACCTAACTTATTGACTCACACAGGTATTGTAGTAAACATTTTGCACAAATAAACAGCAAATAACAACAACCACTGACTTTTTCGGCAATAGAATCTGAGCTTACTCCGATAACCTGTGCTTGTTTTATCATTCCAACGAAGATCTATCCACCTTCTGCAGCCATCCACCCATCAGACTGTGTGTTTATCAGTCCTACCATTCCGTCCTGACTGGCATGTGGAATTGGATTGTGTTCAGAAATATATTCTTCTTCCGTAGTGTGCCGCTAGCTGGCGTGTGGCTGGTAGCTATGATGCATATCGGTTTGACATCATTTCCAATGATTTCTTTGGCTTGTTGCACACTTGTCCTGCAGGCAGATTTGGAACCTAAGGTCATTAGTCAAGTTGATGATCTGACTGACTTCAATGGTTGGATCTACATATTGTAAAACCGCTAAATGGTGTGCTGTGGGAGTCTAATAGGAGGATGTGCTGCGTTCTTCCCATTTGTAAAATGAGAAAAAGTCATAGACACAAAAGTTATGAAACCGAGAAGTGAATTTATTTTGTTTTTAGTCATTATAATAAACAAAAAAACTATTTTCTGTATGTTTGGGACCACGACTTCAGTTTACATTGTTTTGTAGAATGCCACAGAGTTCTGCGTCTTTAAGACGCACTTGTATTAAAAATCTGCAACAGTGGAAAAAAAACTGTCAAGAAGATCTTTGTCACCTCTGATCACCCACTCCAAACACCACCCCTGATTCTGCGGCATGATGACTCTACTCCATTACATTGGCAGATACAGCTCAGACTAGACATGCCTGAGCATTGATCCTTAATGTGTGTACATGATGTTCACATGTATGTGTTAACCCTTGATATTCTGAAACAATACAGGTCTCCAAAGGCATGTCATAATTGGTAGACACTGATACCAAATGACTTTGACGTGCAGCTAGATTCAGCTGTTGGACTGTGGAAACAGCCTGTTGCCAAGCACTACAGTATGGTTAGTCAATAATTGAGGTACTTCTGCAATGTTACCTGAAATATTTGTGTTGCCCAAAAAAACCCAGTTCAGATATTTAACACTACATAGGATGAGACAAGGCATAATTAAATGAACACATTTTAAAATGTTTTGTTGTACAACATCTGATTAAAGACAGAGACCGTTTTTATGGTAATTGTGCCTCTTTACACTGACATAATGAAGTAAAGTTGCTACTTGAAGCAAGGTCTTGTGGCAAAGCAGGTGTCATGAAACACTTACCAGGTACAGGGCACACTTTGTGACTTGTCAGATAATTATCAACCAGATGCACTAGCTTTGTAGAGCAAAATATGTGTAGCTCTCTCTTTCACAACGGAGTGTGTGGGTCTGTTGCATTGATTTGACAGATTTGACAGTGAAACGTGGAACGACATTTGCACCACGTACAACGCATCTGAACTGGGCTTAGAGGTGACTGAAGAAGTTGTTTTTAGAATGAGTAATACTATAGCTTAGGGACGTCACCAGGGTACCAACTCCACTGGTTATGAGCTTTTAATTATTCCCAATTATTCAGGTTTTGTGGTTGTCTTGGGACTGTGAGGAACCTTGGGCAGAGTGCTCTACATTCGGTCAATATGGGATCATTTTAAAAAATATATATCATTTTATTTTAATTGTTTTTCAACAGTTAAGTATAGCTAAGTAGTCCAACACCCTTTGGTAGTTGTTTTTATGCTATCCCATCGGGACAAATCCCATTGAAAGACAGGCTGTGAGAAATGTAATTAATTGTTCAGTCTGTGGACTCTGATTCAGGTTGTCATCATTAAATGAGTGGGAACCCCTAACAACTTCATTTCATACAAGATTGATACGACTACAGAGACATTGCTGTCAAACTTACAGAATGACAAAGCTCCTGGGGAGACCAGATTTGTTAGCTTGGTGTATTTTCTTTGTATTCACTGTTCATAGAGTGACAAACTTAATAATAGAAAAAGGCCTTTGTTGATGGATATTCATGCTGTTCATGGTCATCTTAGGAAACATTATTTTAGGGGAGAAAAAAATATAGCTCATTTTGTGATAATTTGTTTACTTGCCTTTTATGATACATGGTATCAACAAATGGCACAGATATATTATAGCGGTAATCATGTTAAAGTATCATTTGACAGAGTCTTAGTGCATTTTGCAAACACAATTTGTCATTTTGGAATAGTTTGTTTCTGGTTGGACGTAGGTGCTTGACAAAAACCAAACTAACTGAATAGCCAATAAATATCCATGTAGCGCACTTTTCACATTTAAATAAAAAAAATGCCTACTTGTACTTAAAAACATATTAGTGTACTAATAGCCGGAAAACAGAGTGCTATGCCATGTATGCGTTGGCATGTGCCCAACACGATGGAAAACATTCTCTTTCTAAACTTAACTTCTTGACTAACGGTGGTATTGTAGTAAACATTTTGCACAAATAAACGGCCAATAACAACCACTGACTTTTCCGGCAATAGAATCTGATCTTACTCAGATAACCTGTGCTTGTTTTGTTAAACCAGTTTAGCTTGTCACTTCATCACTTGAACAACATCCCAACGAAGATCTATCCACCTTCTGCAGCCATCCACCCATCAGACTGTGTGTTTATCAGTCCTCCCATTCCGTCCTGCCTACTTGCCTGTTTGGCTGTCTTCTCTTCCCCCTTTGGGCCAACAGTACCCACCCACACTGCCCTGGCAGCCCACTCTACTGCCACTCATACAGCTGATGGAGGAGCGGTTCTTACGCTGTCATGTCATGTTTGCTGGATGGGAACTCCTTTGGCTGAATGTTCTGAGTACTGCATGCATGCGTCCACCTGACTGTGTTACGCAGAGATGGATTGGCTGTCAGATGGGCTGACAGATGTCAAATGGGCTGGAATTTGCTTTGTATGTGATTTAGTGTTTTGGGAGGGGAGGAAGAGGCCAGTGTGGTGGACAGCACTAGCGGAGTGTTGTGACTGAGATGCCAGAGCCTTATTTTGTTGGCAGCCTACCGCTTGCGGACAAATAATAATTACTACAAATTAAATAGAAGCAAGAGTTCAAATTAGGGACAGTGCATCCTGCTGCTGCTCTTTACAACTCAAACACGCCACTGCTAGATGCCTGAATGATTGGATGCAAATCCGGACCTTGATGTAACACAAATGTATGATTACATCCCAGAGAGCACATTCCTTATTGTGAAAATGTACCCTTGTTCCCTTGGATTTTCTCCTGACAATGCAGGAAGGCAATGCAATCATTGCTAACCTCAATTGAATTCCATCCTGGCATTCAGGATGGAATTCATTAAAAACGGTTGACGTTACCAATCATTACTTCTGATGGTATTCAAAAGGTGCCTCACGCAGTCCCCTGATCTTACAGGCTTACATTAAAACGGCTGCCTCTGTTCAAGGATAAACAAGAACAAAAGGTACTCCCGATGCTCTCGATATACTTTTAATTCATTCTTCTACAAAACCTGGGTAAACTGTTATACAAAAAGCAACAACAACAACAGGTTTATTTGCGGCAACAAAACAACTTGGGATTTTTCCGGACACTCCACCCCGGCTTATTTTCGATAGTGGACCCAGTCTGGGCTGGAAAAAAAGAGGAACCAATCCCATGTTTTCAGCTATTCGCCCTCCATGTTCTCATCACATCTGAAACATCATGGTCTCTCCACTCCCAGCTACAGGGCTCCACGAGGAGAGCTAGCCATTTGTTTGGAATTGGATAACCTTGACTGAAAAAGTTTACCTCAAGTTACGTAATTCCATTATATGTATCCCTTGTTTATAACCCACGGGGGCCAATGAAGCCTTGCCGGATTCAGTGTTCTACATCAGTGGGTAACCTAGTTTTTTTGGTTTAGTTTAGGTTTCTATTAAAAATTGCTTTGAATTTGTCGTTAGAGAAAAAGGGCAGGCAACGCGTACAGAAAGGTACAACATTATAGGAAGGACAGGTTGGCACAAAGTGGAGGAACAGGAAGGTCGGTAACTGGGTATCAAGGTAGACAAGAGGCAAAATACAGACGACGATAATCCAGAGAAAAGGTCAGACAGGCAGATACGGGTCAGGATACCGAGAGAGACTTTCTCACTTATCTATGACAAGGGAAATATACTGGACAAACAGGCTTAAAAGACTGGCAAACAAGGACAGGGTGTGAACGACCAGGCTTAATTAGAGGCTGTCAGCAGAAGAAGGAGAGCACAGGTGAGTGGTATTAGCTGATTAGTACTCAGGCGATTTGGATCTGCTGTTCAGGGGATTGGGTGAATGAATCACCTAATCAAGCCACCTTCAATGTTTGCTAAAGGGCAGATCTTCATTCAAAACTCTGCCTATCCCCCAGAATTTAGATAGGATTTCATACTGCTAATATATCAACAGTAAACAAATGTACATTGTAGTTTTTACAGTTCCCTTGAACACTTTTCCAACCAGAATCTTTTTTTTCTTCAAAACAATAGACATGAGGGCCATTAGTGCTTAGCACTGGATTTGTGTGTGAAAGCAATGAGCTATGACGCAGATCAACAGGACCCCAGTTTCATTAAGTGTTTTAGCAATTGAGAAAAACTCAATGAATGCACCCATTTTCTTATACGCCCACAACCGATTGCCTATCATTTTATGACACATTTAGATAGATTTGTTGTTTTGCCAGGAGAACATACTTTCTACAGGTGCGAGTCACCATGACAATCAAGCCCTCTCTAGCCATGTGTAGTTCCACCAGGCTAAATATAGGACCTGTGTGACATCCTATAAACAAGGAAGTTGTTGTGTCTGTTTTTCTCTTCCTTTCTATTTTAATCACTGAATGGTGTTTTGAAACGTGACAATGTTCATGAATGACCAAATATCAATTTCGCAGAATACTTGACAGTAGAGTTAACAATTGGGTTACTTCTAGAAGCGGGATAAAGAATGTCAAAGAATAGATATGTTGTGGAAACAAAAGGAATTCACTTGTTCCATCCAAATACAAATAAACATTGATTTTGCTATAAAATATGTACTTTTGTGAGTTTGTTCTGCTGTTCATACTTAATATATAATATCTGAATAATAAGCATTTAGCGAACACAACCACTGATCTCCCTGACATATAATTAAGGAGCCTTGAAGATGTTGAAGTCAGGAGAATTCACCAGGAAGATCCTTTGTAATTTGGTTTTAACGTAGAGGCCTCTGAATATTAATGTTCCATAGGATGGGCAAATCCTCAGAACCTCTTGTGGGAATTGTGGATGCAAATAATGAACAGGGTCTGTGAATTGAACCGTATGCAGGGGTTATCTTGTGTGTACGGTCCAAACATGAGGAATATTGAAGTAAATTATTGTCCAGACAGGAAAGTGGGAAGAAAGTCTTTCTCCATTGATTGAATCATTCTAATTACTCTTTAATGTTTGTTTGTTTAATGTTTGTCTTTAATCTTGTGTCCATCCAAAAAGGAAATTATTTATTTTTGTTTCAGTGCACCTTTACTCCAGGTACACTGTGTTGAATTAGTTATTATTTACTAAGGCCAAGCCTTTTTTATATATGCTGTTCTGTCAAAAAGATAAACTCTAGAAAGATAGGGGGTTACAATATCCCATTGTCTGGCTTCATTGGGGATCCTGGGACGAGTCCAGCTCTCTCTGATTCACAAGCCCCTCCCCTCCTGAACTGGGTGGCGGCTGAGTTTCACAGCATTGTTCTGAGTGTTCCGTCCTCAACCGTATCATTTCCTGTTCATGGCAGGAAGTCCAGCCGCAGCTGTTCCCATTACTGTGAACACAAACACACACATGCACGCACGCACACACACGTACACACATGCACGCATGCATGCACGCACACAAACACACACACACACACACACACACACACACACACACACACACACACACACACAAACACTATAGCCCCTCTCTTCTTTCTCTCCTTGAGCTCAGGATGTCCCCCTTCTGTTCTAGTGTTGACCCCCCAGGGGTGGAGAGATGCAGTCAGGTGCACGTCTGCTTACTTTTGCAGAAATGCCTTCCTGGAAGAAAAAAGAACATCCCATCATGACAAGGATACACAAGAGTTTCTAAGAACCCATGCTAGCGTATCTAAAATAGATCTGAATGAAACCCTGCTTTAATCAATTTAATTCACTACCAATACTATGAAGACCATAAAAACATTTCAAACAGATTCCACTTCCTTATCATGATATAGTCCACTGTTACTGATAGACACGATGATCTACAGAAGGTGATGATATAGTCCACTGTTACTGATAGACACAATGATCTACAGATGGTGATGATATAGTCCACTGTTACTGATAGACACGATGAACTACAGAAGGTGATGATATAGTCCACTGTTACTGATAGACACGATGAACTACAGAAGGTGATGATATAGTCCACTGTTACTGATAGACACGATGAACTACAGAAGGTGATGATATAGTCCACTGTTACTGATAGACACGATGATCTACAGAAGGTGATGATATAGTCCACTGTTACTGATAGACACGATGATCTACAGAAGGTGATGATATAGTCCACTGTTACTGATAGACACGATGAACTACAGAAGGTGATGATATAGTCCACTGTTACTGATAGACACGATGATCTACAGAAGGTGATGATATAGTCCACTGTTACTGATAGACACGATGATCTACAGAAGGTGATGATATAGTCCACTGTTCATAGACATGCAGGCTGAACTGTGCCAAACGGCGTCTTATTATTATGGGATATTTATTCCACACTGTTGTGGCATTACTGCACCAAGTTGCCTGTCATTAAACATCAATGTCTAATTGAAATACCACACAATGTTTCTCATCTTTAGGTTCACATCCTGTACTCTCTGGGTCAGTTCTTAAGCTGAGGTTTCCTCTACACTGATGTGGGAAAAACCTGGCTGATGAAGAACAGCGGTCCAGACATATGCACTGATCTAAAGGTTTCCCCATACTGGACATAGTAACAATAGCCAGAGCGGCAGAGATATCATAGTTTATCGTCTATTCTTCTCTGGCTTCTTCCCTGTGTGGGAAAGCTATTACTGGCTGGAGTGATTTAAACATGGTACAGTACAATGGTGTCCGCAGATGCCATGCAATCATTAATCAAACAGAAGATGAGACACAAATAAACATCCTGTAGATCAATGCTGTCAGTGCTGTTTCTGATTGGAATGTTTATTGTTTTAGTTCAGTAATTCAGTAGGTCATCTACTCTTGGTGTTAAAGCTTGTCAGTGTTAAACCATGTTCGGGAGCCCATGTCTAGGACCCACACTGCAACTCATCAGAATAGGCATCCGAATGGCTCCAGCAATTGTTATTATGCCTTTTTGTGCTCTGGTCATCTGTCCAACTGTAACTGCTTTTCTAACAAACAATAAAAGAATGTATCCCACAACTGTAATAATAATGTAAGTGGTCAGTAATCCTATTAGGGAGCCTTATATGCATCCCATATGCTGAGATAACTTTGGGCTGAGGTAACATAGGGCTGAGGTAACATAGGGCTGAGGTAACATAGGGCTGAGGTAACATAGGGCTGAGGTAACATAGGGCTGAGGTAACATAGGGCTTAGGTAAAATAGGGCTGAGGTAACATAGGGCTGAGATAACATAGGGCTGAGGTAACATAGGGCTGAGATAACATAGGGCTTAAGTAACTTCTCTTAGAGAAGATAAAATTAATTGCAAAGACCAGTGTTGACATTAACCATTAGTCACATTGGCATTTGACGTCACTAGACCCTAGAACTATTCACTTATACTGTAGCATTGTAGCACCATTATTATTTAATGGAACACAGGCAGCCTTTACAGAGCAGAGGGATGTAGAGCTCTGAGATGAAACTCTGCGTTACTCTGCTTATCGCTCACTTCCTGTGTCACCACAGAACAGATTGGGTTTTCAAAAACGCATCCAAATCAACCAGATTCAAGGGTAAATAATATTTTGCTACAACATTTTGATTAATTACTCCGTTTGTGAGTGTACAGTTTGTTTGGTACCCCATCTCCCAACTCAAAGTATAAGACATTGCAACATGTTATATACAGTGGAGAGACCAGTGTATTTGATACACTGCCGATTTTGCAGGTTTTCCTACTGACAAAGCATGTCGAGGTCTGTAATTTTTATCATAGGTACACTTCAACTGTGAGAGACGGAATCTAAAACAAAAATCCAGAAAATCACAGTGTATGATTTTTAAGTAATTAATTTGCATTTTATTGCATGACATAAGTATTTGATCACCTACCAACCAGTAAGAATTCTGGCTCTCACAGACCTGTTTGTTTGTCTTAAAGAAGCCCTCCTGTTCTCCACTCATTACCTGTATTAACTGCACCTGTTTGAACTCGTTACCTGTAGAAAAGACACCTGTCCACACACTCAATCAAACAGACTCCAACCTCTCCACACTGGCCAAGACCAGAGAGCATTGAGGGCAGGATGGGGCCATGTATCGTGAGATCTTGGCCAACAACCTCCTTTCCTCAGTAAGAGCATTGAAGATGGGTCGTGGCTGGGTCTTCCAGCATGACAAGGACCTGAAACACACAGCCAGGCCAACTAAGGAGTGGCTCCGTAAGAAGCATCTCAAGGTCCTGGAGTGGCCTAGCCAGTCTCTAGACCTGAACCCAATAGAACATTTTTGGAGGGAGCTGAAAGTCCGTATTGCCCAGCGACAGCCCCAAAACCTGAAGGATCTGGAGAAGGTCTGTATGGAAGAGTGGGCCAAAATCCCTGCTGCAGTGTGTGCAAACCTGGTCAAGAACTACAGGAAAATGTATGATATCTAATTGCAAACAAAGGTTTCTGTACCAAATATTACGTTCTGTTTTTCTGAGGTATCAAATGCTTATGTCATGCTATAAAATGCAAATGAATTACTTAAAAATCATACAATGTGATTTTCTAGATTTTTGTTTTAGATTCTGTCAACCTATGATAAAAACTACAAACCTTTACATGCTTTGTAAGTAGGAAAACCTGCTAAATCGGCAATGTATCAAATACTTGTTCTCCCCACTGTACACTAACAGCCAACCATACAGCTTAGCTAACTATGATGCTTCTTCACTCAAAGAAACTTCTTATTCTCTCCCCTGTCAATATAACTGGTACCGGTTCACTTCCTACTCAGATTTATGTCTTAATTATGCCAAGACTTGTAGGATGAGACCATTCTCCACACTCAAAGAAACATGCTCCTCTAGCACATACTTAAAAAATGAATCCCTATACACAGGCCAGATAGAATAAATAACGGCCCAGCTTTTCAACAGTAGCTGTTTTTTGCATATCAGATAAGAATAAACGCATAGAAAAGAATACATTTCCAAGAGTCATTTTATATCTGCGCATTTAATCCTGTCCGGCAGAATAGAGACACATAACCTTTAACAGACACCGGGCCCCTGGTATCGCTTTGGACAGGCTATGACTAAAGGGAGGAGGAGTGTGAGACAGACTGTCGGCCGGCTGGCTTGGGTGGACAGGCAGTTTTCTAGAGAGCTTGTTAAAAAATTTGACTCACTGGAATCTTGCAAACGTACACGGGTGGGTGACATCTTCCTCCGCCTGCTGATCTGGAAGGGCTTCGCACCAACTTCCTTCATGATAGATCAGCTCTCCGACTTTCCCAAAGGGAAATAAAACCTTATTTTGGATGATGAGCAAGTGCATTTTTCTTAGATTTTGTTATATAGGGGCTGTTTTGTAGCGGCGACGATAAACCCGGCAGCATCGCCATCACACCAAGAGATCTGAGGCACCGACAAGGTTACTAGATGTTGGTTTAAGGTTGTTCATATTGTTCATCAAGTTTCATCAGAATAATCTCAGAGAGGCATGATTTGCATAAAAATCAAAACACAAATCCATCCTGATTCAGAACATAATATATTGTTGCTGTGAGTAGCAGACTGTGTGTGAGTATCAGCTCAGCAAGTTCATGTTACACTTCCTCTTGTACTGACTCCCCAAGTACAGCTTCTCTTTCCCGGAGATTACATAATTCACTATACAAGACAGTTTGTTCTCTTGCTTTTTGATCAGTTTTCCATGGTATCTAAGATCTAGTCATACACTATATGGACAAGCGTTTTGGGACACCTACGTATTACACCTACAGGAGCTCGTATGACATCCAATTAAAAATGTATTAATATCGAGGTTGGTCCCCCCTTTGCAGCTATAACAGCTTCCAATCTTCTGGAAGGACTTTCTACAAGATTTTGGAGAGTGTCTGTTGGAATTTTGGGCTATTCTTCCAGAAGAGCATTGCTGAGTTTAGATACAGATGTTTGAGGAGGGGGCCTGGCTCGCAATCTCCTTTCTTGTTAATTCCAAAGGTGTTCAATTGGTGTGAGGTCAGGTCTCGGAGTGGCCCACTCAAGTTCTTTTACACCAAACCCATCCAACCATGACTATATTGACCTTGCTTTGTGCACTGGGGTACAATCTTTCTGGAAGAAATTTCCAAAATGTCATGGTAAGCTGAGGCATTAACATTTCCCTTCAGTGGAGTTAAGGGGCCTAGGACAACCCCAGATAAACAACCCCACAGCATTATCCCTCTCTCACCAAACTTTACAGTTGGCACAATGCAGTCATGCATGAAACGTTCTCCTAACATTTGCCAAACTCAGACTCGTCCATCAGATTGCCAGATAGAGAAGTGTGATTTGTCACTCCAGCAAACACGTCCAGTGGCACCAAGTTTTACATTTCTCTATCTGCTGCTTGGCACACTGTGCTTGATGATATAAGGCTTGCATACATCTGCTCACCCATGGAAACCCATGCCATGAAGCTCCCTGTGCACAGTTTTAGGGCTGTTAATGCCAGAGGAGATTTGAAACTCTGCAGGTTTTGAGTGAGCAGAGCATTGGGGACTTTTACGCGCAAAGGAACTCAGCACTCTGTAACTTCCTGTATTCTTCCACTTCGTAGCTGAGTAGCTGTGGTTGATAAACGCTTCCACTTTGCAATAATACCACTTACAGTTGATCAAGGAATATCGAATACAGGTGCAACTTGGTGCAACGATGGCATCCTCTTACAGAACCACAATTGAATTCAGTGAGCTCTTTAGAACAACCCATTTGTTTACTTGATTTTATACACCTGTGGCAATAGGACTGCATGAAACACCTGAATTAAATGATTAAGGGTTAGGGTGGCCTAATACATGTGTCCATCAGTGTATATACAATACAATACCTATAGATTGGGAGAAGCATCCAGAGAAAAACCTCCAAAATCCCTTTCCAAAATTGCCCATTTAGGAATGTCATCAAGCATTCTTTGCTTCAAGCATTACATCGCACTGACCCCTCCCATGATTTATGAATGATCAGTAATGTATTACCATTATGTTTTTAAATCAACCCTTGGGCACCCTTGGACCAAGTTAACATGGAATATCCTGTGCATGGTTAGTATTGTTACATGCGACAGCTGTAAAAACCAAAAACTCAAGCTACTTGTTCCCTGCCCTCATTAAGCTCCGTTTGAAAGTGGACGTCATTCTCATGTTTTATTTCCTGTCAGAGTCAGCCTGTGTTCATAGGTGAGGTCATTCTCTCATGCCTTCAAGCTTTTTTCCAGGGATATTCTGAATGCCGAGAAAGAAGGAGGGAGGGAGGGAGGTAAGAGAAGAGCGGAGGACCATTCAGGCATTGTACATGTTTGAAGATATAAAAAACACAATGTATCATGGGTAGATTGTGAATGACTCATCGACACATAATAGTGAGTTTTTGTTTGTGATTTGCAATGTGATTGGTAGACCAATCAGATGTCCGTCGCTTGCAGTCATTAGGACCCTCTTGGATCTCCCTTGTTTCTCATCCACTCTAGGCAGCTGGGAAAGAGCACAATGATGGGAAGCCAGCAGAGGTCTTTCCATGAGAAACAACAAAACAACAAAAACTGGATCCTCCCTGAGGGTAGGAAACTACCCCTACCAGGTTACGCTATTGTGACACCGCAGATCTACGCACAGCACAGCACAGTATCGCTGAGCAACAGCTGCTCTGACCAAAACAAACACAGCGACCCTGGGCAATGACATCATTCATTATTTAGGTGAACTCAACAGACAAAACGACTGCTGTACCTAAAACTGCAGGGGTGGAGAACTCAGTACCTTGATTGCTTGGATATGAAAAGGATATTTGATGTAGTCCAGCATAGATGAATTTCTCAATGTTCCCTTTTCTATTATAAACCTAGACTTCTGAGTGCAGGCCAACTTTCATTCACTTTTTGGCCGCCGAAAACCTTATTCACCAACAGTCAAACATAAAATTGTGAAGATGTTTACCTGATTCTTGTTAAACTTTTTTAAAAAGAAAACAACCACCTTTCTGTGTATTTGTCAACTCAGTGCAAATGTTCCATTTTAATCTCAGTTTGCATAGTATTTTATTGCTTCTCATTCTCCAGACTTAACTGTCCATTCAAATAAAGAAATCCACAGATTCAGGTGTAAACTAATTGACTAGTTCTTTGGAGATTAGGTCTTTGGATACCTAAACACCTATGCACTGAGACTAAGCTACTTTGGTAAAAACATGTTAAGTTGTCAGGGTTGTTTTCTTTAAAGTAAGAATTGCAAGGCCCCCCTGGAAGGATCAATTATGTGCATAATAAACAAAGATACTCAGCTAAGCCAGGCATAGACAACACATGATCTTGTGGTCTGTGTCCAATGGAAGGGTTGCTTAAATCAGGTGTATGGGTTCAAGATGAGCTGCAATAAATGTCTGTCAGTCACTGTTGGGTTAGAGTGACATCCAACAACACAATTTCAAGAGATATATAGGAAGAGTATTGCCATTTCCATATTCCAGTACTGACTGACAGAGGTTAGTAGGTTCCAGTTTACATTTCAGCACAGACAGACAGAAGTTAGTAGGTTCCAGTTTACATTCAACAACTGACAGACAGAAGTTAGTAGATTCCAGTTTACATTCAACAACTGACAGACAGAGGTTGGTAGGTTCCAGTTTACATTGAGTCATAATGGACAGTTCAAGCTGCCAGTTAACAATTATTTTTCACACACGAGTAGTAAAAGAGAGGCACTGAAGCGTGGCAATTTCACTTTATCACAATGTGTCAGGGCCTTGTCCTCTGCATCTTATGAGGGTCATTAAATAGATGAATCTAACGAACAAACATTGTTTCAAAGGCTATTATGGTAGTTAGATATTGCCTGCTAGTTAGCTATTGCTTAGCTATTTCAGAGTCCTGAAAAAAACATGGATGGCCAGCAATGGCAACAAGCGGACAACGATGGCTAAACATGTCTGATTAGTCTAGCTGACTATGATACACGTTTGATGTTCCTTTTCAGACATTATACTCGGTTCATGACTAGCTAAGCTACTTCCACTCACCAACTTATATACACTAGCTGAAACAGGTGGTCAAACATGTGTGTCCAGTTCTTGGGTTATGACTGCTCTACATCAAAAGCGTGAAACTCATTAAAATGTGTCTCCCAAAGCACTGAAAATAATCAATTGAGTTATTATTTTGCACTAACGCAAGATTAGAGTCCAGCATTAATTTTATGAGTGGTCTTTCATTGATTGCACTGTCCAAACTCCAAAGTTCCCCTAAAACACTACAATGTTAGCCTGGTCATTTAATGACAAGAGGAGGTATTTCATCTTCAGCCCATTCATAATACACCAAGCCCATTTCTTCATAACACATGTTAGTCTATGTCAACAGAATTCTCCCAGCATCTGCATAAAGCAATGTTGCCACTACTGTTCAAGGGGCCATGAGTATGTCTCATGTTGATGCTCTATGGGAGGACCTGGGACGGCACCCTTTGTACTGAAACAGTTGCATTCCTCTTGTACTCTATGACTCAGAGAGGATATGTGGGAGATGTGTTAAAGTATCACTGATCCAAACCACATCCCTCAAAGTTACCATGGACACCGCATAGGAACCAAACCAAGCGATGCGCACTCAATAAAAAAAAATTCGTAGATATGCAGATTATGTCGCTGGTGGTAGTTGTTATGGCAACACGTTTGGTTTTGTTTTGTCTGTAGTTCAGATGGTAGAGCATGGTTAGTGCAATACCAGGCTAGCGAGGATGTTTCCCAGGACCATCCGCACAGCACCAGGCACACATGATTGCACGCTTATTCGGATATCTAAATGAGTTCTGATTCAAAATAGATTATATAATTCAAACTCCAGTAACTTTAACGATGTGGCTATAAATTGGAAGAGGCACCCATGACAGGCGAGCGGGGCATTCTGAATACTAAAGACCCAGGAATGATACAATGCCTGTTAGCACATGGGCCTCTGTTCACTTCACAGTCTATGTTTGATGGGCTCCATTTACTTTATAGTTTGCCATAATAGTCTAAGGTATCAAATTATGTACGGCTTCATTTTGCTTTCAAACTGACGGTTATCCATGTCATTGATCCTGGAAGACCCTATCTTGCTGGATGTGGCTTGGATGGTTGTGCAGCTTCCTGCTGTGTTTTCCGCACTTGTTTCCAGCATGTATCATGATTGGACGGATCACTTTAACGTGTGTTTTAGTTAGGTCTATATATATTTGGACAAACATAAAAGTTTCATAATTCTGGCACCAGAATGAAATTTGTAGTGCATACTTTCAGCTTTAATTCAAGGGGTTGAACAAAGTAAAAAGTTAGGGTTAGTATATGAATTGCAACCATTTTTATACACCATCCTCCAATTTTCAGGGGCTCAAATGTCATTGGACAAATGAATAAATCATAAATAAAATGTTAATTTTTTATATTTTGCCTGCCTGAAGTCTGGTACCCATGGACATTACTAAAGACTGGGTTTCCCCATTTCTGATGCTTTGCCTGGCCTTAACTGCAGCTGTCTTTAGTTGTAGTTTGTTTGTGGGTCTTTCTGCCTTTAACTTTTCCTTGTTCGATTGGGTTGAGATCAGGTGATTGACTCGGCCATTGCAGAATATTCTACTTCTTTTCCTTGAAATCCCCCTGGCTTGCTTTTGCAGTGTGCCGTGTACCGTGAAGCGCCATCCAATCAAATCTGCTGCATTTGGCTGAATTTGTGCAGACAGTTTATCCCTATACACTTCAGAATTAATCCGGCTGATTCAGTCTTCTGTCACATCATCAATAAACTCCAGTGATCCAGTGCCACAGGAAGCCATGCATCACACTGCCTCCACCATGCATGCCCATACCATCACACTGCCTCCACCATGCATGCCCATACCATCACACTGCCTCCACCATGCATGCCCATACCATCACACTGCCTCCACTGTGTTTTACAGTTGATGTTGCATGCTCTGGACTATGAGCTGTTCCAAGCCTTCTCCATAATGTTTCTTAATGGTTTGCACCTTGTGGTGAACCCTCTGTATTTTCTTCTCTTGAGTGTAGACTTTGACAATGACTTGCCTACCTCCTGTATATATATACTCCTGAAGAAGAGTGTTCTTCACATGGCTGGATCTTGTGAATCATCCACCACTGTTATCTTCCGTGAACGTCCTGGCCTTTCTATGTTGCTGAGCTCGCCCGTGCGTTCTTTTTTCCTCAGAATGTACCACACTGTTGATTTAGCCATTCCTAATGTTCCTGCTATCTTTCTGATTGATGTGTGTTGTTTTTGGAGCCAATTGATGGCTTGTTTGACATGCAAAGAGCTCCTTGCACAATGTGGGTTCACAGCAATAGCTTCCAAATGCAAATACCACAATTAAAATCAATCCTGCTTAACTTACCTGCCTAATTGATTATGAAATAATGAAGAAACAGCCCACACCAAACTTCATCAACACCATTGGATGTAGCTCTTGACCTTTCCCATTCTAGACACTGAAGTTTAACCCCATTACTTAGTCCTTTGGCAATTATGTTTAGAGTGAAACTTTATGAGGATGTACTATAGATACTTAAAAACAAGCTTAAACAAATCTACACCGGCTTCAGAAGCATCATGTCCTTTTGCACAGTCAGTGTGTGCCAGTACTTTGGTATGTAAATACTACTGAACAAAACAAGACCATTCATCCATTTGCCTGCTGCCTCTCTAGGAAATGAATCATTGAAGCTTTTTTTTTTTTTACAATTTCTGAATTTGATTGTGTAAGATTGCTTCATTTATATAAATCAGACTTTCAAAACAGCTTGTGAGGGACCCGTGCTGTTAATAAAGTGGTGTTGTAAAATGAAGGGCAAAACATCCCTTACACAATTCATTGTCATCTAATCACTGACAGAGGATAAAGGAGTTCAGAAAAAAAGAGACAACAGCCCAGAATGTCCTATCCTGTACAGCAAACCTTAACAACATTATGTTCAGCATATTCTGTACTGGTCACGAGTGGTGAATAAAGTGTTGGGTTAGGGTACGTTCTTTGAACTTCCTAAAATAATGCATGTCACATTTATTTGCATGTTTGGAATAGCTGAATAAAAGATTAGGAGCTGCCAGGTAGCACAATGTTGTTGTTGTTATTTTATTTTTTATTTTTTTAAAGAAAAGAATGGTTTTATTGAGCTTGAGGTTAATTGAAGACATGTTTTCTATTTTACCTATTAATCAAAGTGAGTAATCTAGATCCTAGAACCTGCTTGCGATGCATTGAATAACGTTTTTAATGCATCATGTTTTTCTCTGTTTCTGGTGCACATAAACTGCTGCAGCATGAGTTGTAATCTAGCCTCCTGCTCTTTCAGCAAAAGATAAAATGCATGGAGAAAAAAAAACACACCATAAAAAGAATGCAAATGCTGGATTGCATATCTGAAGCATACAGTGTTGAGAGGACAGAAATAATCATGGTGAGGTAGCAAGTGAATGAGTCAGTAAGTGAGTGTACTGTATGCTTGAGGTAAGACTGTCAAGTAGAGATTGTGAGTCTATGAAAGGACCAAGCAGACAAGAGCAGGCCAATGCGCTGTCATTTACTGATCAGTACAACTCTTGATAAACTCTTTTGAATAGGAAAAGGCATGAACACAAACACACCGTTACACCAATCTCTCTGTCCACTCAACTCCACCCTAGTGTCTCAATATGCCAGACATCAGTAAGATCAGCCCGTCAGCTCAGTTCCTACCCTGGAGTCATGGCCTCTCTCTGACCAGTGATTATTTGAGTGCTGCTGCAGGCTAAAGACCGACCGCTAACAACCAGGACAGGATTGCATTTCCAAGAGGACCAATTAAAAGGCATATCTCACCCAATCTCTCTCACACGAGTTCTGATGTTTGTATGGGAAACCATGCAGTAACTGTAATGATGCATACTTTGGGATTTAAAAAAAGAAGTACTCAGAAGTACACCAAAATATATTGTTTTATATTTTGATTAAATATTGGGGTTATTAATAGAGTGCTGGGAGTGTAGTCTGGGGGAGTTTTAGTGCATGTACAAGGCAGCATCAATAGACTATCAGTCTCACTAACAATGTCACATTCTCTCACAAGCAATACAAGGAAATGCTAATTCTTGTCAACCTTCAATCTGTGTTGGCTTGTTCTATGACTTCTTCTTGTTTATTCTGTGGTATTTGTTAGTTGTGTGTTCTCCATGTTGATGTGTTACAAAGCACTTTGTTTTAACATTGCACCAATATTCTACATTCTTTCTACTTCTCAAGGTCCATTTCTACATGGTAACGTTGGTGTCTCCATATTCTATCCATTCATCAGATGGCGTGAAGTGTTACATAGTGTATGTCGTCTCTATACAAAATAACATTCCTTCAATTCATGTTTAATTCAATCTGCACCTTTTAAATTGTTCATGGAAAATGAGTGGAGCTGGGAACTGGGGCTTTTAGAGTGTGTGTTCTTCCTCAGTGTCAGCTGGTTGTGTCTGGAGGTTAGCGAGCAGCAATCCCATGCGCTGTGAATAGAGGATCACCTGTATGGAAAACTAACACTAAACACACGTATTGGGAAGAATCACATTGAGAAATCCCTTTATGATTTTTATATGGACTCTATATGCACCAATTTAACATTTTGTGGAGGTTGCCTCTATTTCATACGATTTCATTCACACACTGTAAATGCTGTGTTTCCCTTTCTCTCTCCTTGCTCTCTAGTCAATAAGATGATTTTTCAGCTATATTTGGCGATTAGTTATGTCTAAAGTGACTGTTTATCTTGACGAGAGCCAACCACGATGTCACTTATATCCCAAGGGCTCCTTGCCAGGCTGACCTGTATGTGTATATTATGGTTCCAGAAGAAAAGGACGTGATACCAGGTTACACATATAATTACTATTCTCCTTCACAGCCATGGGCTGGAGGGAGACGAGCCTGCACTCAGATCACCATGGAGATCCCAATTATGTGTACCCGAAGGCCTTAGGACACGGGAGGGACACTTTGAAAACAAATCATGTCCTTTAAAATGGACCATAGTCTTTTAATGAAGCAGATGTGTTTTGAAGAAATTAAATATCCATCCTTAAAAGTCAAAATCTCTGCTGGAAAGGCAAGACACAATCCGAATCCTATAACAACTACCTAATAGTTTCCTCTGCAGATTTTGTAAGGAAATGAATGACCTTGCACTCTATTTTTGAAGATGTTAGCCCAGTCCACTGCTGAGGGGGCACAGCCACCTACTCTGGATGAGAAATAAGTTGAGTCATATAGGCCGTGTCCTCTCCTTCACACAGAACAAAACATATTAGCAAAAACTTTATCCAAACTAGGGCAAACTAGTCCATCCCCAAGATATCTTTTTTTGGATCAAAGACATTTATAAGTTACCTGATCTGGACTTCTGTTATGTCACTTGATGTAAAAAATGTCTTCAATAAAGTAGAATACTAAATAATGTATTTGCAGTCGTCCTACAGTAAATTTTGATCATAGATAGATTCTAAAAATAATTCCATCTTCAATATCGGACAACCTGAGCTAGAATACTCACCAAACACTGCCACCCCAACCTGACCTACCTAGAGGGTTGAGGGTTGAGACATGGTTATGCACTGTAACACATTACAGACCACTTGAACTTTCTGAAGGAGTATAATCCCCCATCCTCAAAATAAGAGATTTCTGATTTGCTAAATGCCTAAATATTTTGGGAACAAACAGAACCTATTTAATATGATGTTCATACCTGACTCAAGTCAATTTGTTGGTTATTTTTTCTAGAATATCTGTTGGTCAGAAGATCTACCTTGACACATATACCAACCCTGGGATTCAAAGTACAAAACCATATTTCCCTCTATTTAAAGCAAATTCCCCCGTCTGACAGAGAAACCCAAAGCAACCATGCAATATTTTGAGAACCCTTCCAATGGATTGATAAATCACCTTTGTATATTCAAAATGGAAGGAAGCCCCAAATGTTATATATTACTTTTGGACTGCTAAATTCCGTGCTGTCTTGATTTGGCTTGATAATATTCCAGGGTCTTTAGAACGAAGCATAAGGTTTGCCCAGCATGTTTCTATTGGTGCTGTGATAATCTATACCATCAATGTAATTTCTGCTTCTAATAGCAAGAAACCCCAGCTTCCTCTCCGTAATAACACCTTTTCCAACAAAGAGACAACGGCATTGACATCATAGTATGTAATATTGTGTACTGAAATGACTAAAATATAAATCTTCTTGCGCTTGAAAAGCAAACATTTTCTGTTTGAGGGGTTCTTTAAAAATATGCCCCACATCAACCAGAGGTACTATATCACATTTTAATGACATGTTATCCTCTGTCTTTCCCACCTCAGCAGATCATTTTACAGCGAGGTGGGGTGAACTAGGCAGTGAGATCTCCATAGCAGACGGAAACGATGGTCTGGAATACATTTCCTTAGAGTTTCTTTCACATTAATCCAAAACACTATGACATTGGATGTTGCTGTAAACCTGTCCCTCGTGGGATGCGTCACACCACGCAGGGCTCACGGCTTAAAGGCAATGTCCCGTTGTTTAACTGGCACAGCTATTTGTCTTGTTGATTTTGATTGTTTCTTACCTGTTTTTATTTCACTTTTATACTCTATTATGTATTTTTTGCAAAAACTTCTGTACTGCTATTTTATTTGTGTTTACAAAAGATGAAGGTAAAAATCAACAAAACATACAACATGCAAAGTGAGGAAAGATGAATGCTTGGTGTATGGTGTATTTGAAGTATGTATTTTGTTACAACTTTGAAAGCACATCTGTTGAGGAAAGCAGAGACAATACTGAGATCAACAGGAAGAAGTCCATTCCACCCCTTGGTCAAACATACACGGAGAAAGTGCAGATGTTGGGCTGGGTGAAACCCAAAATGAACCCTGTAAAAGGTCAAATTGGTTTTGAACATTCAAGAGCCCCATATTGCAATGTTTTATGTGATCGGTACTCTATGAAGGGGTAGGGGTACACAACGGATCGTCGACTGTACAAAACTCTACCACCTCATGAGGAACAACACGAGACAGACAGCTAGAAAGTGAGATGTAGAGGACAGGGCCAAATTATACTCTGTAGCTCAGAATGAACACAGGATGTGGAGAGGCTGGAAAACAAGCTGGGTTAATTTAGTCCACCGGAAGCTCTGTGCTTAGACAGGCATCCTTTCCTGTAGGAAGGAAAGGTGTGATCTCTCTCCCACTCTCGTAGCATTGCAGCTGTACAGCTCTGTGTGTACCACCTACAGAGTCACGCGGCTGCTAGTGACTCAGATTTAAAACACACTTATGAAAAATGCAGCTACTTACCAGACACCACATCTTAACTGACATTGTCCATTGTAGTCAGGTTCAAAATTACTGGCATTGACAAGATTGACAAAAAGTTTGAATTGAGCATGTTAGCTACTGATCAGAATTGAAAGCTAAAAAAAGAGTATTCCTATTTTTATATTGCTGTGATGCAATTGCTCAGAGAAGGAAATGGTGTTGTGACACATTGTTATTGGTGCGGTGAGATTGGTTAGTGATTTGTTGTGCTGGCATGGTGTAATTAATTGGTGATTTGTTGTAGTGGCACAATGTCATTGATTGGTGATTTGTTGTGGTGGCATGGAGTTATTAATTAGTGATTTGTAGTGGTGGCACAGTGTTACTAGTTAGTGATTTGTTGTGGTGGCACAGTGTTACTAGTTAGTGATTTGT